>CM042317.1:6017723-6097723 GCA_023566125.1 Zingel zingel | reverse complement strand
TACTCAGCACGGTAACTACGCTCACGACATGCGATGTGTCAGCCCGCATCATCCTCGCCCACTGAGCATGTGCAAAACAGGCCCCCAGCCCTCCACGTGCCCTCAGAATATGCACGAGATGTACACAAGGATGAGCTTGTACAGATCCCCGAGGGTAGGCAATGCAACTTTAATCACCTTTTTTTTGTGTGTGTGTTATGCTGAGTGCCATTATCACCCCTGGTTGTTTTTGTTATTGTCCTTACTGTTTGCTCTTTGTGTCCCAGCGCCATTTAAGCATCCACAGCTTCGCAGGACGGCTGCGCTTCCAAGGGGAAGCTGTGAGTTCTTGTGACATCAGTGTGAATGAACCCTCTGCATCATCTCTGTGAGAGAGTGTGTCAATGTTAAACTCATCGCTCTCTTTGCTCTACCTCCCACACCCAGTCAAGTCAAACTCCCAGAATGCTTTGCTTCCAGGCATATGATGCAAGGGCCCATGTTGTAAAAAGTGAGATTCCCATGTCCTTTTTTAAATTATAAAGCAGGTGGAGGTGCTGTATAAATACTGTAAGATACTCTAAGTATCAAAACGCTCAATCCACAGAGAAATGCACACAGCCTGTATTCAGAAACTGTGCCCGTAAATGATCTGTCAGGACCTATGTACGGTTGTGATGTCACAACTTTACTGTTTATAGGTAGAATGTGCCGTTACAGTCATTCCCCGGCTGCAATGACGGTGCAGAGACTATGACTGTGCAGTTTCTGAAGACCCAGAAACACTGACCAATCAAAGCAGACTGGGTTTTTAGGGTAGGGGGGCTTAAAGAGATGGGTGCAAAAATGGAGCGTTTCAGACAGAGGGTGAATACAGGTATATTCATACAGACAGTATGAGACAAATAATGTGTTTTTTGAACAATAAAGTATGTATTCATGTTCTAGTAGAAACCCCAAATACAAGTATGAACCTGAAATTGAGCATAATAGGCTACTTTAAGGTGCTATAATGTCTATATTGTCATTTACATCCATTGAGCAGTGGCCCTGACTCTTTTTCACCTTTTTTTTTCCTTTTTTT
Organism: Zingel zingel; assembly: GCA_023566125.1. Taxonomy (NCBI): domain Eukaryota; kingdom Metazoa; phylum Chordata; class Actinopteri; order Perciformes; family Percidae; genus Zingel; species Zingel zingel. The sequence goes on along the minus strand of CM042317.1, from coordinate 6,096,660 downwards.
TTTTTTTCTATGTTGAAATAAAAAAAAATACAAATATTAAAGCACCAGCACAATGTGTGAGTGATAAACAGTTGATCCCAAACACCCTCCAGCACACTGCTCTCATGCATACAAGGTGTCTTCTAGTTCTGAGTTGTATGGATTTTAGAGCTAGAAAATGTGTTGGATGTTCATAGATGAGGTTGTTCACCCTACAGCTGAGTGGAAAGCCAATACTATTTGTTTTCTAAATCAGGAGGAAAGTCAGATTCATTTGTCAGGACGATAGCGCTTCAGTGAACTTATTCCCTTTGACTAGATTCAAAACAACATGCCAGCTGTGGCATTTTTTTCTCTCCATTATCTAGAGATTTGCGTTTAGATGGTGATTAAATGTGTCCAGACAGATGCTGATCCTTCAGTAGTTAGTTAAATACCAAAACAGATGGAAAAAGATCAAGTTGATCGGATGGTATTTGAAGTGTGCCTTTCTGATCACTCCCTGGAAGACCATTTCTCCCCTTTCCGTTTAAGTCCAAATATCTAAAGCTGGCTCTGTCCATCTCTCCAAGCAAACAGGATATATTTTCTGTTTTTTTCCACAGAGGGGAAAGCACACACACACACACACACACACACATTCCCACTGTGCATAATTAGCCAGAAGTGTGAGATGCAGAATCATTGCATTCGTAATGGGCTAGGTTCCAGTTGATGGTAGTTTGACAAGACCGAGCATAGGGAAATCTATTGCAAATCCATTTTGCCTCACACCCTTGTGTGGAGCGAGTTAGCAATAAATTCATTAATGGCATATTTAACTATTATTCATCCCCACCGCGACACCCACAGATCTGCTAATGGAGTTCCACTGTGGCAGTTTACTGTATGAAACTGTTCCCTTGTTTAATTCTATCAACTTATCATGGGATCCAGAGCATTTGTCTGGCAGCCTGATAACAGTGAATAATTCATTATGACAATAGGCAACCAACCAGGACTTCAAAGATAATTATGGTTTATGACAACATCTGTCTTATTTTTGTAGTTTTGGCCATTGTTTATATAAAAGCACTGAACTAACTTAAGTTAATTACCAAGTTCAGTCAGAGACATATTTATATACTTATTTATAGCAAATGGTTGTACAGTTAGACTTGGCTCTGCTGAAAGAACTGATAAATACATACTGATCCGAGTCCTTTCAGTATTGGGTTAGTCTGGACCGACGACGGGTCATTTACCGGAGAGTTCTGGCTCCGCCGGAAGTTCTGCCGGATGTCCCTCACCTAATGCTCTGTGTGTTGCTGTTGTAAACTCCTGGTTGGTTTGGTAAACAACCAGAACCTCCAAGCTAGCAAGCTACACGCTGAAAATGGATCTTCTGCCGGATGTCCCTCGCCTTGCAAAACGTCGTTGGTTTCGGGAACATCAACAAACTTTGAGCTAGCAACTTATTCGCTGACAATGGCAAGTTTTGATGAAAATTTGGATCGTACAACAAGGCAGGCCTGCTTGGTTCTTTCGGGGAATGGTTGTAAAATGGTTGTATGCGGAGCCTGATTTGACCGCCAATCTCACAGTCGAATCTTCGCGGTTGTTATTATGAAACGAGGATCATACCATTTTGGCAATATGGGGGTGCTCAATGTCTAATTTCACACAGAACTACTGGTTTTGTACGGTTATATTAAGTTATATACAGCCTTTAATTATGATAATGCTGTGTGTGTGTGTGTGTGTGTGTATGTGTGTGTGTGTGTAAATCCAACCACCCCTGTGACAGATTTAAGTTTCACTTTCCCTGATCCGTAACAGACGAGGAGCATCTTGGCGGCAGGGATTAACGTTACTTAACAATGTCTAGAAAAAGAAAATCTAAAGTGTGGATGCACTTTGAAATGGTAAAAGAAGATCCAAAAAAATAAAATGCAAGTTGTGCCAACAGCTCATGTCCTACCACTCGTCAACAACAAACATGGTTTTCCACTTAAAACGGGTAAGTTTATTATCAATAAAGACGGTTCACTCTTTCATATATAATAGCGCTTTTAATTTACGAATAGCAATATCATATGTTGGGACTTAAAATATGTTCGTCTTTTTTCTAGATCTACCCACAGTATCAAACTGACGACGGCAGTTCATCTAGTAGTAGTACCGGAGCTGAGCCAAAACTAACTCAAAGAAAGCTAGATTTGAGACCACCATTGTCTGAGAAAAGGAAAAGAGAAATCACGGACAAAATTGCAGAGTTTATTGCGCTCGACATGAGGCCAGTGAATGTTGTGGACGGTGAAGGTTTTAAAGAATTAATGCGCACACTTGAGCCAGGATACACAGTTCCCAAAAGAGAGAGGGTTATGCATGTGGTGGATGCGAAATACGCGGAGGTTTACATGTTAATAAACACACAGATGATTTGACTATAGAAAGATTTGACAATTCTGATTCAAATGTTTAAATCCTTAGTCGGGGACACCCCTACAGCATTTACTCTAACTGGGACGTTTTGGGACCGATTGGTGGGATTGCTGTGGACGAAGTACACACAGAGATACACTGGTAGAAGCAAATTAGGTTTAACCATGTATCCAGCTATTTTTAATATCTCAAGTTACTGTATTGTGTGAACAGTTAACTTTATTTAATAATGTATGTGGTGTTTTCTTTAGCGGGGTGCACTTTTTCCTAAATTTTCCTTCCCGAGACCATTTTGCAGAGCCACCGTTGCTGCGTCCAGAGCTTAGCGCCGCCCAAGACCATTGTGATTGGTTTTAGAAATGCAAACAACCCAGAGCGTTTTTCTCTCCTCTCCCAGAATGCATCTGTGGTGTAGCCAGACCTTACTGAACAGCGCTGTGGAGATAGGTCTGGCAATGTGAGACTAGTATTGGGCATCTGCTGATACAGAGTCCATACTCAACTATATGTATCTGACACAATGACACACCTCATTTTTTTTTTTTTTTTTTACAAGCTACTTAATCCAAATACTGAAAGTTGTGGCTCAAAACTATTAAGTTTAAAAACTTAAATGATTGATATTTCACTGTGAGAATGCGACTTCTGATATTGAAATTGAATTAGCTAATAAGACAGAGAGATGACAGATTTGTTACAGCGGAGCTTAGCGAATCTGTGTAACACAGCTCAGGTTGGCAAAATCCCCAGTGTCATGAACATAAAATGTTATACCAAAAATGTAATAATACCAAAAATATAGCACATGGAGGAGGTGGTGGTTAGGGGGGTGGAGGCAGCTGCAACATTAATCAGTGTAGATGCAACATAGTATATTGTCTGTGGCAATACTGTATTGATACAAGGGCGCAAAGTATCTATCTTTTATTATATAAATTATGTAACTTTTTGGTACTAGAAGGATAACATTTTTACAGTCCTTTAATGGTGGAGTTTTTTTCTGGTGAGGTCAGCCGTTTTTACTTTGCGGACATAATTTAAAGTTGGAAAAAAGGTAATTGCAATATGGTTAAAAATCAATTATATCGTATCATGACATAGGTACCGTAATAATACCGTATTGTGGCGCCCCCTGCTGATTCCCACATCTAGTTGACATGAGCATAGCAACAGTTATAATGGCTGTGCTGCACACCTGCATGAATGATTGAACGTTACTAGTCAACTGGTAGCCACACAGTTGAATGAGCATGCAACTGTGAAGCATGAATGAAACAGCAGATGTCAGCTGATACGGGCGCAACTTCAGAGCAATGCCTGAACTATACTCGACATCCATCACAGTTTACAGCTAACAGTAAATTCCTGCTTTAACTTTGACCCAATGAAGTTTTGTGCGCAGTTTTCTTAAGCAATGAGGGATTATTACTCACTTACACTTTATTTTGCGTTTGCTAACCTTTAGTTTTACCTCCTGAAAAAAGTGGTTTAGACAGACAATCTGGTTAAACTCCTTTATAATGGGATCATCTGGACACTCGTGGTTTTCTCTCTCTTTCAGACTTCATTGTTGCGATGTTGCTTGCTGTTCACAGAACTTGTTGACGTATGGAGCAGTGTGATCTATGAACCTGTAAAGGAGTTTTTCCACACCGCTGCGTCCCTCCAGTCATTTCACTCCACCTCCCAGTCTTTTCGTTTGAGGGGAAGGCGGCCGAAGGGAAGTGGTTTTGATCACAGCGGTAGGTTTATGAAGCAGTTGCCGCCTACGTGAATGGTGTTCACAGTGCTGAATTTCTGGCAGTTACCATAAACACTTTGCTTTTTTTGGGGAAACGCTCTTGCAGGTACGTGGTGGTCGCACGGCAAGTTAAAAACCAGCTTAAGTCTAATTAGTATGTTTTTGATAGGGGGCTCGCCTGCAAACTCACTCAAATGGCAATAGTGTTTCATCAAATGGTTTTAAATATCAGGTCATCGTGTTATGTGAGGCTGGAGAAAATGCGGACCCAAAATGCAGAGGCAGAAAACAGAGGATAGTTTTGATGTGAAGATTTAATTCCAACACAAAAATCCAGGGTACAAAACCAACAGTAATTCAAAAATAGGGAAAACGCAAGAAACAATATAGTTTATACAAACTGAGGAAGTCCAAAATGCAAAAAAGGGAAAACAGAGCTAAATAACAAAACTGAGCACAGAGACTGCAGGGAAGACTAACACAAACTCAGAGACTGGAGCAAAAACATGGACGGGAGCTATCACAAAGGAATACAAACAGGAGACGAAAATGCACAGACTTACACAGAACACAAAATGATCTGACACAGGACAAGGGGAATACAAAGACTAAATACACAGGGTAAGGAGGAAACACAAGACAGGTGACACAAGGCTGGGAAACAGGTGAAACACATTAGGGCAATCAACAAAGGCGGGAAAACAGGAAGTAAATTGGACAAGACAGAAAACCAGACTATCAAAATAAAACAGGAAACAGGAAAAACCGACAGAAAACATGAAATCAACTAAACACAGAAACTTGACACACTAGACAACACAAGGGAAAACAGAGAACACAGGAATTAACAAAAAATACACAATCAGAATAAAAAAAAACAGGAAACAGCAACAGAATATAAAAACAGGCAATAGAAATGTCCAAAACCACAACGCGTTGTACTGCTCTGTCTCTCACTCTGTTTGTCTGTTTGTTTATCCAGACACACATATATACACACACACACACACACACACACACACACACACACACACACACACACCCACACACACACACACACACACACACACACAATTAAATCCTCTCTTGAGCCTTTACTCCAGAGGTCTTGTCTGTAGCAAACTGTAATATAATATGCTTAGTCATCACAACAGCAAAACAGCAATGCCCCCCCCCCCCCCCCCCACACACACACACACACACACAAACACGCAAACACGCAATGTGCAATCCAAATAAGACCCTGCCATCCAAATCTCCAAATGCAGTTAGACAACCCCCTCCCCTCGTCATCTTCCCCCCCAACGCCAAATCCAACCAGCGGTGCCTGCTCGTTTCCATGACAACATCCTGAAAGTATTAGATCATCAGTGAGAAGGGAGCAGGGCAGAATTTTGCATGCATGCACACACACGCACACACACACACACGCACACACACGCACACACACACACGCACACACACACACACACACACACACACGCGCACACACGCCAGAGCGTACGGAGACTTGCCTGCGTTACGTAAGACTCCCTGGCTCCTACTCGGGAGAGATGACATCATCACCGATCATCATCGTTACTGCTTATTGCTACTCTGTAAAGTTCAAGCTTACAGTTCCACTACGTCCACAATGAGATGTCTGCTAACAGGATTGAAACATTAGCAGTTTCAGCTGGCAGAACAACAACTTAAAGTTACTATATGTAACTTGTTAATGTTTCTGAAACTGTGTAATTTTTCATCTCATGTTCATAAATGGAGCCAGGTTAAAGTTAGCAGGAGTTTTTTTTTTTATATAGGCCTAATTGTGTTTTAATTTTATTTTCGAAGTTATCTGTTGTAATTATGGCTGATACTGGGGCAGAACCATCACAGAAAAGAAGGAAATTAAACGAAGAACAATTAAAAGCTAAAAGGGAGAGACAGACGACGTTCTGGCTTTCAACAGATGGAGACAATTACGGGATTGTAAATGATTCAAAGTCGTCCCCGAATTGGCCCACAGGTATGTTATATGTCTATTTCATTCATAAAATAACGTAACAATGCGCAATGCGGTTGTATTTCAGTAGCCTACATTAAATTACGCCCCCCTTCCATTTAGCGCCTGGTTTTTATTTATTTTCAGTCTGTGTTTGTGTTGGCCTACAATTTTATTTTCCTTTGTCCCCCTGTACCTGTGTAAATCGTTATGTTTATGTTGGTTGATACAACAAACTCCTAATGCTTTGGCTTGTGACACAGTGACAGTGATACCCGGTTTAGCTCACAATACCTCCAAAGTAGACTAAGTTACCATATATGCAACACTTGAAATGCAACAACGCATCTGTAACTTATTCTTTTATTGTAAATGAAGGATTCTGAGTCTGAGCAAAACATTTATCGCAACTATACTCTTGGTAATGCTAACTCGGTAATACAGTGAGCAATACATCACTGTAAAGACCTTTACGACAGCAGGTGTGGTAAAAACACTACCGCTTTTGTCCAAAGTGGCTGCTAGAATCAACACAAACTGAAAGTTACATATAGCCACTTTAAGATACTCTGAACAATTTACTGCATTTTACCCCATTATGAAACCATTGACATCCATGTAGCTGGTTATCTGTGTAGCCTGTAAAGGCTCTGACACACCAACCCAACGGCCGACCGCCGGCAGAAAAGGCAGTCGGACTGATCATTCAGCTCCCGTCGGTCCAAAAAGTGCCTCGGAACACACCAAAGCAACGCCGATTTGAGTGTATGTGCTGCGAGTGCGCGTGCGCGAGACGTAATATGTCTCCATAACAGCAGACGGCGCTAATCTGTATTGTCGCCCAAAAAATGAAAATCGGAAATGACGAATGCATCACGTGGGTCTGGCTTCTCCCGAATTTCAAAGCCGACCATAATGGCGGCTCGTTCGGAATACGATCTCGTATTTTACGAAACTAGTTCACTTGTTTGTTTTTTTGATCGACAAAGGTCAGTTTGAAAGATTTTTGTCAGATTTTGAGGCGTTCGTCACGCTCATCCCGCTCGTCATTTCCGGTAAGTGTTTTAACATAAGTGCACTGATTCGCTAGTCAAGGGCTAGCTCTCCACCAATCAGATTGGTCATTGAGTCCAACTGCCCACTGGCCGATTCAACAAGTCAAATCGGCCCAAATTAAAGCCGACAGCTTCTCTGACTGACGACGGCACGGAACACACCAAACAGACTCGAGTCACCGACCTCGCCAGACACTGATGGTTCCTTTGCTGTTCACTTGTTTTGCCAGCATTGTTTAAAGGTGCTCTAAGCGATGTTGGGTGATGTTACTTCTTGATGATGTTTGAAGTATTGTCAAACAAAACAAGGCCAGCTCGCCCCTCCCTCCTCCTCATCCCGTCCCCTCCTCCCTCCCTTCCGTGCTTCCGTGCACTAACCCCCCAACCGCCACCCCAAAATCCTAGTTGGCTGAAACGCTGCAACACTGATTGTTATGTTTGGTGGTGCAGGTTGGCGCAGTTTGTTTTTGTTGCCGTTTGTGGAGCCTGGGCTGTCTACAGAGACCGTGTTTTTTTACAGTGTGATCAGGGGACATGCAGCTAGCGGATAGAGTGGAGAAGTTTACTGTATGTGACAAAAAATGTTGTAGCCTAAAAAAACGTGTGACATCGCTTAGAGCACCTATAAGTAAGCGAGTGGGCCTGTGTTGTGGTTTTGATCTCATTCGCTTGGACATGAAGTGAGCATCCGGATATTACCTGTGATTATTACGGATGTACAACTAAAATATGCAGCAGCCAGTGGCTTTAGCCTTCTTGCTCTTCATTGCAAGAGTTCTGAAAGGCAGAAGCGCTGGGTAGAAAGTGGTGAAGGGGAAATGTAGCTGGGGCAGGGGGCTTCCTGGCTCTAGATTTCATATTTAAACAGCCGAGATTGCAGGAAATCCCCAAAGACTCTCAAACATTACTCCACCTTTTTACCCCCATCTCCTACTGGTTATAAATAGATGTGAAAGATGGAAGGAGTGGGGGAGCCTTAGGTAAAGATGACAAGAGTGGTTATCCACTGAGATTTGTACAGTAGATGAGGGAGAGTTTCAGGCCAAGAGCAAATGTAACACCACCATATGCATGTGCACAGTCCTCCTACTTCTCTTCTCTATTTCCCTCTCTATAAATAAACCCACACACTCGCCCACATACATGCTGTGTTACTGTATGTGATAACATGATGATCTGTAACCTCACTAGTGCCTTACAGCAAGTTGGCACTGCAGAGTTCGATCACTGGTCTGGGCAGAGTTTGATGCCCTGTCCGGGCAGTAGAGTTTGCATGCTCTCCCCGTGTTTGCGTGGGTTTCTTCAGGGTGCTCCGGTTTTTCTTCCACCATAAAGACATGCATGCTACGGAACTAGGACTGCAGTTGAAAATTAGCCATCTGGCTAACACTGGCGCATTTACAGAAATGTTCATTAATATGCATTTTCCTAATCAAATAAATCAAAATAAGTAAAATAGTAAATGGACTTTATACAGAGCTTTTCAAGTCTTAGCAATAACTCAAAGTGCTTTACAATACCAGCCAGCATTTACCAATTCATACGTCCATACGCTGTTGACAGTGTCACCTTCTCATCGGGAGGGGAGGGATAAACATTCCCATGTACACTCACACATCATGGCACAGCCATCAATAGTATTTTGGGGTTCAGTATTTTGCACATGCTAACTTCGACATGTAGACTGCAGGGGCCAGGGATCGAACTACCGACCTTCCGATCGATCTATTTACAATGGTTCACAGAAAAGTGTTCCTGTGGGTCAACATCATGTGTCAAATGTCAGAGGTTGTCGAACTAGGTGAAAACAGAAGACAAAAAAACATATTTTTTATGTCATGAGCCATCTGTGGCAACCCAGGTGACTAGGGGGCAAGATTCACAATAAAATAGACTCGGAGACCAATAACCTTAAACATAAAGTGTCTTTTACTTAATAATTCAGGGGAAAAGGGAGTAGGTCAAACTCCAGAGCAGAGAGAGGGGTCAGTCGTTTTCCTGGCCCGATGGTCCCCTTTCCTGGCTCTTAGTAGAAGCTAGAGCTAGGTCTTGCCTGCCTGGTTGTTTGTTCCCAACTTCTCTCTCTGCTGCATGAAGCTGGCTCAGTAAACAGGCTTGTTCCCAATGAGCCAGCCTCCGCAGAATTGATCACCGGCGATCGCCGTCCAATGCATGCCGGTTAGACTTGCTCTGACGTTACGGACACGTGGGGCAACAATAACCTCACGAGATCCAGGCAGCCGCAGTTTTGAAAGGCAGGCGCCGCAGTTTCTTTCCACTGACTGCAAGACCCAGGGCATGGAAACGCCTGGCTCTCAGCTGATCTAACAGTTGATTGGTTCAGAATCGACTCAACATGATGTTTTATATAAACTTTTTTTTATTTTGAATTGGAGGGATTTGAATTGCTATTTGTCTGACTTAAAGGCTTATTCTGTACAGAACGCATGTTGTGTGGCTGATAGTGACGTTTAGAAGTCTGAGAGACTAAATACGTTCCGATTATGAATCATCTGCAGTCTGTTGTATATTAACATCAGCAACAGATCGCATGTAGAGCATTTTAACAGCTACTCTGTCATAATAAATACAACTGGTGACTGTGTCAAAGCTGATATATGGGTCTGATAACATTTTAATGAATCGGAATTGGACCTAACAGGATGTGAGTGTATCTGTGACTTCCTGTTCAGACTGAAGGCTGCTAGAAACGAGTGTAAACTGTCAGACTTGACAACAGCTTTTTGACACCGCCCCTGGCTGCTGCCGCCTGCTCTCGTCCACTTTACAGGCGAGGCGCAGTTCATCTCCAACGTGCCTATTGCCTTCCCTAATTCCCTGATGGGCTGCAGGTGTGACCAGTGTCATGTGCCTAGTGGCTGCAGCACCTGAACTGGGTAATACACTTCCTCTATTACCTGCCCCAATCTGAGTTTAGGGATCCGCCCCCTGTACCGGATTGGCTTGGCTGTTTCCCCTGGTTTGCCACACATCCCAGATACACCATTGGTTGTCTTCCAATATGACACGCTGGAAGGGATGAAACGAGACGCCCCAGTGTCTTTTTCGGGTTGAGCCATTAGGCTCGTTCGAGATGAACTGCGCCTCGCCTGTAAAGCGGACGAGAGCAGGCGGCAGCAGCCGGGGGCGGTGACAAAAATCCACTTTCAAGTCGGACAGTTTTCCAGCCGTTTCCAGCAGCCTTCAGGCTGAACAGGAAGTGACAGAAACACTGTGGTCCAATTCCGATTTAATAAAATCTTATCAGACCCATATATCAGCTTATACACAGTCTCCAGTTGTTTTTATTTTATTGATGACTGACAGCTGTAGTCACGAGGACCCACGAGATCTCGCGAATTCACGTAGAATAGAACCACAAACCAACAACAGTTTGTTTCCATCCAGAGGAGTAGAGGGGAAACAACTCTGTGCTGTTTTCAAGGTGTCGTGCAGGGAAATATGATCCGCCGTGAGCACGGTGTATTTTATTTAGAAAATTAATCGGATGTTTTATTTTGCTTCTGTGCTCGACTTCCTGTCCCGCATCTGCCTTGTGCTTAATTGCTGCGGAACTCTCAGGCGTCCAGCAAAAATAGAAGCTCTGCGTATCTGCTCCGGATGGCTGCGGACCGCCAGAGCTGTGCCGGAGTCGGAACGCAGCCGTTCTGCAGTCAGTGGAAATACACACACTGACTTTAATGGAAACCTAATGACTCCGCCGCCGTTCTGGAGCGGATCCGCAGACATTCCGCAACCGGTGGAAATTGGGGGTCAGCTATTGTATAAATAAATATACAATATAAATAAATCTGGGTATAAATAAATCTGGTAAAATGACCCAATTCTCTTGTTAGATAGAAGAATAAAGCAGGAGTGAGATCAAAGATAGTAATAAGAGTCTGAGGAGGATTACTATAGGAAGCAAAAGAGATTTGGCAAAATCTTTACAAGCTACCGGGATACGCTTGTGCGTCTGAACGTGTTCAGTGGAGCATAAAGGAAAAGCAAAAGTGGCGCAGAGATCCTGCATGAGGAAAACAAGCAACAGAAGTAATGCTACATCTTGATTCAGAGCCCCTCAATGGCTCACAGTGGCTCCGTCCAAATTGCCTGGTGAATTACACCGGCATGGGATGATGCAGGTATGTGGGCGAGCGGGCGAGCAGGCGGGCAGTCAGCTCCAACAGGAGAAAGAAGCAAACTGAGGCAGAATGTGTCCCCCAGCAAGCTAAAGCCTGATTGCTGATTGATACATTGACTGCCACTGATTGTTCATAGTGAAGAAGAACGGGGAAACCGGGGTGATTACAGAAAGGGAAACAATGGAAAACGTACTGGCCTTGTGTGTGTGTGTGTGTGTGTGTGTGTGTGTCTTTGCATGCGGGTTTGTGTCCTGCTCCATCTGCTGTTCAGTGTGTTTTTGTGTGCGTACTACAGCCAGTGGGGGTAGTCGGGGCCAGAGCACCATCAGCAGCTGTTAAGGGTTCAACCCAGTGACCTTTCTTACAACTGTGCTAATTACCTGGCCAACCCATACATATACATAAGACCTGGATACAGTGTTTGTGATGGAGCCCGTTCATTCCTGTGCGAGTAGCTCAGTGGCGCATGAAGACTTCATTGGAGCCATAAATTACCCCGGTGATCGGCACTACTTCCGCATTGTGCGGCCAATAGAGCAGGCACACTAGAGACCAAATTCTAGATCGTAAACCAGACCAAATTCTGCTAGTAAAACAAGCCATTTTGCGGGGGTTGTGATGCTCAAAAAAAAGTATCCACTGATTTACAGACGTGTCTTTCACCATTTAAGTCTATGGGGGAAAAAAAGTCTTTTGGGGCCAGATGGCATCACATGACGGCCCGGGAGATGCAATTCCACCACGCACTTCCTGGGGGCCTGGGCCAACCACATCACTTTTCTTTCTGTCTCTTTCTTAAGTACACTTTGGTTTCCCAACATCCTGCTTCCTCAACATGCCTGTTAAGAGATATTATTGCCTGAGCTGTCAAATTCAGATTTTAGGTATCTCTCACACTAAAAGTTTCCCCCGTCAGCTCTCCTTCTCTTTACTGTCCACTAACCCTAACACACCCAAACCGATCCCATCGTACACCAGGGCACGTGTATTTTTTTCCCAATCCCCAAACATCATGCATAATGCACTGCATCTCAGCCTGCGCTCTGCATGTAGTACATTAAACTTCATCGCTAATGGCAAGTGTACCACAGAACAGCGGCTGCAGCAGTGGAGCGACTCCCTTCAGGTTAAAGCTAGCAGTCTATTATTTTTGCCCACCTCTCCCTTCTGCCACTTAAACACACTCCGCCTCAAGGAGACTCTCATTCTGTTGCTATGGAGTTTGTGTTCAGACGGATACAGTCGAGCACATTCCTGCAGGCACCCAGGCAGGAGTGCTGATATTGATGAAACGGATCAAAGTGAACTGATGTGAGTGCGTACATTTGAGCGTGCTAGTCACACAATTTTTTTCTGCTCTGTAGACAAATTGTTAATTAACTTGGACAGACTTTCCAAACCCTGAAACGGGCATTGTGATCTAATATTTATCAGATTATCACCTACAGTCCTATTCAAACAGACTGAGCCAGGAGCAGCAGGAATACTGTCTTTGCTCTGTGAATCTTGAATCCTGAATCTTGAATTTGTGAACTGTACACTGGTTAGCAAGTACAGTATGTGTAGAGTAACTGGACGTAGGTATCTTCTGCCAACTCTGAAAAGACAAGTTTGCATCTTTTGTTGAACCTGAAAGCGCCCTGTCTTTGCCTGGTTGTCCTGGATGAACATGTGTTTGAACAGGGTGAGAGTAAGTGGCTCCTCAGATGCACAAATTGAAAAAAGAAGTGAATTATCTAAACTGCGAAACAGACATTTCATTGGTTAGCTTTTGTTCTTTTGGATAGATAGTCATATGTTGGTGATCATGTGCCCTTGTGTTAATGAATGGGTTGGTTGCTGTACGACATCTGACGTACTGTGACCTCCTGCATGACTTTTTATGCCAAAAATAAGCATTGACAAAAACAATCCAAGAATACTTCATTAAATCTTGCCTTGAATGTGAAATGACCACTTCTGATATGTCGGTGGACACGCCGACGACTGGCACCACTGGGAATGTCACTCTCCCAACCATGTGCTCCAATAATACAAAAACTTCTCCTTTACATTGAAGCAGATTTTCTGCTTGCGTTGTTTGTTAAAGTTTCTTTAAATATTTATCAGTTCATTTTCAAAATCTACATGAACCACTCTTCAAATCATCATGAATTAGATCCACCATCCATGAACAGCCATAGCCTATATCCATTATTACAGCTACAGGAACTCAGGAGTACCGTCATATGAGCCTGTGGTGCCGGGTTGCTCAGCCGGGCGCAGTCCTGTGAGTCTGCTTGCCTTCATTATGTGCGCTCATTATGCCTAGTTATATAACTCTGGATTCGGCTATTATTGCATGTTACAACTTTTAAAACATAACGATTTAAATGAGGACTATTTAAGTGTTCTGACTGGTAAGTTGATGTACCTCAAAAACATTTATTCGCTGATATATAGACCTGTCTTTCGCCATGTAAAGTCCATGGGAAAAAAACCTTGCAATTCCACCGTCGACCGCTATGCCCATGTTTGCATCAAAACCTGGCGCTGTTCCTGGGGGCTTTCTGTTCTCGGCGCAAAATTGTGACAATGGTCGCTCTAGAGTGACAGAGTCAGAGTCGTATGAATGCCGATCTGACTGTCCAGACAGGTTGCCTTTTCAAAATATTACGACCTGTATCGGATTTGGACTACATGTGAAAGTGGCCCAAATCAGAGCTGGAAAAGTTAGGATGCCATGTGACTTGGACAGTTTACGCTGTCATGAAAAAAAAATCGGATTTGGGTCCGTTTTTTCTGCAGTCTGAACATAGACTTAATAATACCAGGCCGGCAGGAAGACTCTGTATAGCACAGTGTGTGAGGAAAGCTCTACCCTCCCTCAGTAACTGCTGTCAGTGTGTCTGAACTGTTAAACCCTTAGCCAGCTCAGTGACCAGCAGTAGAACATGAATGGGCAGCTCCCAGGATTCAGTGTGTGTAACTGTATGAATAAAAGTGAGACATGTCGGGAAAAGTGTGCTCAGTTCACTGTCCCTACATGATGGAAGGTTTAAGGAAGAGTAAGATTGTGTTGATGTGTGTGTCCATGTGTGGTCACACTGGAGTCAGTACAATCTCAGTTCAGGTCATTCAACAATTCCAAAACTAGAAATATCTATAAAACCTGCATAGCCTACATGTATAATGAAATTATTAAAGTTTGAGACTCTGTAAACTGAGTCACTTACTGTACGTACACATGTATGTGATGGCATACCATGTGAGTTCTCAAGTTTGTGGTGTTTCCAAAATACTTAACTTTCGCTTTGCAAAGCCTGCATATAGCATGATTTCTATCAAGTTCCGTCCTCCCCTCGAGGTTATAAAAGCCAAAATCTGCCCAAACTCTCGCCTTCAATGAGGATGGAGCAGGTTGAATAATTCTTGTTGTGAGGTTTTGCCATTGTTTGCGCCGACTAAACTACTTCTGCTGCACTCGTTCTTCTTTTGATTATAAGCGCCATCTATGGGAATGGCGAGCTAAACTCATTTCAGGACAATAGTATACACGCCCTTACAAAACGAAAAATATGAATCGATTTTGAATCGGTAGAGCTTGAATCGGGATACGAATGTGAATCGATTTCTTTGCACACCCCTTATAGATACTCTGTGCTTTCTCAGCTGTATGTTAGGTCATCACAAGGTAAAAAATGAGATCCAGAAGTTCACAGACTATCAAAAACTAATTTACATAAACCATGCATTATTACTAGACCTATCCGCTGAGACTCCCCCTTGGGTTTCCATTGAAAAGACTGATGTTAAAAACATCTCTCTTCAAACACTCCTTTTCTCATTACACATATCTCCTGTAAATACTAAGGTGAATAACCTCATCATTTTGAATTGCTTGAAAAATTGGCAGCAAATTAGGAGGGGCTGCAGCATCTTACCAGACACTTCTATTCATACCCGAGTATATCATAATCCTCATCGGTTGTTGGTACAAAAAGATGACTAAACACAGTAAATAGCCATTCATTTGTGGATTTATCGCTCTGGAATCATTGTGCAAAGTCTCCAAAAAGTCCCTATCTTCCCCCGGATTACTAAACTTCTGGAAGGGCTACAAAGACACCGCAGGACTCTATAGAAAGGTCTAGGTGGCCTCAAGATACTATCTGGTGGCCTCAAGATACTATCTGGTGGCCTCAAGATACTCTCTCGTGGCCTCAAGATAGCAACTCGTGGCCTCAAGATACTATCTCGTGGCCTCAAGATACTATCTCGTGGCCTCAAGATACTATCTCGTGGCCTCAAGATACTCTCTCGTGGCCTCAAGATAGCAACTCGTGGCCTCAAGATACTATCTCGTGGCCTCAAGATACTATCTCGTGGCCTCAAGATAGCAACTCGTGGCTTCAAGATACTATCTGGTGGCCTCAAGATACTATCTCGTGGCCTCAAGATAGTAACTCGTGGCCTCAAGATAGTAACTCGTGGCCTCAAGATAGTAACTTGTGGCCTCAAGATAGTAACTCGTGGCCTCAAGATACTATCTCGTGGCCTCAAGATAGTAACTCGTGGCCTCAAGATACTATCTTGTGGTCTCAAGATAAGTGTATATAAAAGGAGAATGCATAATGGAGCAGCTTTTTACAAGTATATACATGTAAAAAGTATAAATATAGGCTATAAAATATGAAGAAGAATTATAAAGGACTATGGATATGCAGTAGAGCCCTGCGCGGGACTGTTTTCTTAATCCCGCTCCCGGCGAATTTCTGACCATTACCGCCCGCACCCGCAACATGTGTGTTACACTCCCGCCCGCTCCCGCAATGTGTACGTCCACTCCCGCCCAAACCCGCAAAACTCGGAGTATTTATGCCCGCACAATAATAGAGATGCATTGATGTTGTGTCTTCTCCCGTCCTGCATGAGAAAACACATCATTTTATAGGTTAATAGGGAGAAGATGCAGGCAAAGAAGGCAGGTGCTTGCTGCTGTTAGACGGGGAGGAAGGAGCCGAGGATGAGGGAGAGAGGAGAGGGAGAGAGGGGGAGGAAGGAGCCGAGGATGAGGAAGAGAGGAGAGGGAGAGAGGGGGAGGAAGGAGCCGAGGATGAGGGAGAGAGGAGAGGCAGAGAGGGGGAGGAAGGAGCCGAGGATGAGGGAGAGAGGAGAGGGAGAGAGGGGGAGGAAGGAGCAGAGGATGAGGGAGAGAGGAGAGGGAGAGAGGGGGAGGAAGGAGCCGAGGATGAGGGAGCGGGCGGATGGTGGACAGAGCCTTGGCTCGGAGCTCCCCGTCCTGGGAGGCTCAGACACGCTGGTGTCTGCTCATAGATGGGCTATACAGTATATACTCAGTCAGTATATATGTATATCTATGGTTTCTGCTGGCGTGGGGGGGTTCCAGGCTACATCCCGATCCCGCAGTGTCTTTTTTAGCCGCCAGCAAAGTTAAAACTGCCCGCTCTCGCGAGATTTGCGTTGGGTTCCGGCGGGACTCAATCCCAATGCAGCCCTCTAATATGCAGCCCACAAGATTTACATTACTGTATTAACAGAATTGTGATGAACAGTACTAGTAAATAAATAGAAGCAGAACTGCACACTGAATATTAAAACAGAGAATATTGCAAAGAATGTGTATTGCACTACACTACAGGGTCCAGTTTAATAACAAAGGGTCCATGTGTCAGACACTTTACTATCTTGAGGCCACGATATAGTATCTTGAGGCCACGAGATAGTAATAATTAATTTTTTTGACAAAGTGGGACCAGGGCGGCTCCGTATCAATGAAACAATTGAATGGGGAAAAACACTTCCGGAGACAGAGCCCAAAAAAAGTGTGCGGTCACTGTTGAGCTCTATTGGAAGGCAGAGGAGAGAAAGAAAAGAGACAGCAGAATGAAGCCTGGAGGTTGAAATGAGTGGGATTTGGCCTACGGATGTCAAATAGCAAATAGATTCAGAGTTTATTTTAGTTTGCCCTGATTGCCAACACCTGGAAGAACAATTTTCAAAAGCCAAAAGGTTTAGTCATTATTGTTCTCTGTGTAATTTCAATACATTTCTGTGAGATTTCATTTCCGTTTAGTCTTTTCTTTTGTCTCTATAGTCATATTACAATTTATACATTCATGTGACCTCCCTGCAGCATGCATATCCTGATAGCCCAGGTTCTCCTGAAATAAATGATGTCTAGAACTTGATTGTGCATAACTGGGTTGAGGTAATACACGCAATATTACACAAGGAGACCAGGCGAACAAAAGATGGGGAAAAAAAGGCTTAGACCTCAGAGTTAAATATGCCCTGTTTCTTTTATGTCCTTTTTTTCTACTTTGTCTGTTTTTTGCCTTCTCATATGTGTCTCTGTTTTCTGTAATATATGAAAATTCCCAATCTAAATGTAATTACAGACATAGGACATCTCTACACAGCAGTGTGACATGGTGAGCATGTGTTTCTGATTCACATTTAGCGAGAGCGAGGTGCTGGGAAGTGGAACCTTTGAGCGCTGTGTATTAAACACCTTGTTTACATGAAGGCTCAGTGGGTTTCTTGTGGGAGTATGCGGTTCTGCATCACATCCGTACATGTACTTACTAGTTCTCATGGGAAATTGGGCTTCATGCTTCTTAGAACATAATTAGCACTAGGGTTTTTATCTGCAGGCTCTTCAAGAGAGTCAGCTTCAGCATTCTGCTAATTTTGTTACATTTTTTAAGTCTTTTCTTTCACTCTTATTATTACATTACATTGCAGGTCATTTAGCTGACGCTTTCATCCAAAGCGACTTACAATTGCTATATATTTCAGAGCTTGCACGCCTCTGGAGCAACTAGGGGTTAAGTGTCTTGCTCAGGGACACACTGGTTGATGTATCGCAGTGGGAACTGTACCCAGATCTCCCACATCAAAGGCATGTGTCATATCCACTGCGCCATCACCACCATAATGTATCACTCTGTCTAGTGATTCTTTTTTTTGGCATTTCTGCTTGTCATCTACATTAAGCCCTCATTCATGTCATGAGAGCTGCTTGTTGTTTCCCTTCACACACTAGCCTGGCATTTCGGCTGGATTGAGTTTGAGCTAGCTAACACCGGCATGTAACAGTAAATATTAAACACATCCAGCTGTCGCTGTGAGATGGCCGTCTGCTCGGGCTGCTTCGTACCCTCTGTGGCTTTTTTACAGGCTACTCTGCTTTGGGTTAGACTTAAGAAGGTTTATCAGTGGAACATAGTGCAGAGGAGGACTGTAGCCACTCAAACAGCGTGATGCCGTAGATGCAAATAGGTCAACAGAGTACAAAACGGAGGGGAGAGTGGGAGAAAAGAGTGGGAAAGTAGTGAACTATTCTTTCTGCTCTCCTCTTCTTTCTGCAACATGTTGTGAAGGAGTTTAGACTGAAATTGGAGTGACTAAATGAAGGTGGAATGATAAACAACTCTACTACTCCTTACTCACTCGGTTTATTCATTCATTCCACTTATGGTTCGCCTTACTGTCTCTCGAGTGGGCGTGAGTGATGCAGAAGGCATCCCCATGCTCTGTAGGATGCACAACCTTCATGTTCCTGATTCACACCTTTGTCTCATATCATCATGCCCTCTCTGTCTCTGTGTTTCCTGTACTCCTCACTATGTAATACTTATATATGGCTTGTACTGTAGTGTGTTGTTGACAATGATTTGTCAATCATTTTTAGTTGCCTTTTTTTTTTTATAATGTTAAACCATCTCATTAACGTATTTAATTTGTCCTGTATTTAACCAGGATGGTTCGCAGTACAATTGTGTCACACAAACAGACAGAACCAATCAGGGTCCAAAATAAAATATGCAAGTGGCTGGTAGATTTTTTTTCACTGACTAGCCAAAAACAATGGTAATGTATTGAGTGGCTGGTAAAATTTGAACATTCACTAGCCATTTTGCTGGTGGACAAAAAAAGTTAATTTTGGACCCTGGAACCAACACTCACTTTCACACAATATTCAGCATTCACACACAACCATATTGTAACATGTGTTGGTCTGTCTGTGTGATCAGAGTACTCCTCTGAATTGTCAACAACTCTGGCCAAATGTCTTACGTATGTCTTCCACAGTCTGTCACCTTCTTGTTGTTGTTGCCCGTAAGTACTATAATTGCAGCACCTAATGGTTAGCACTGTGGCCTTACAGCAAGAAGGTACCGGGTTCGAACCGTGGTCATCCGGGGCCTTTCTGTGTGGAGTTTGCATGTTCTCCCCGTGTCTGTGTGGCTTTCCCCCGGGTGTGCCGGTGCTCTGGTTTCCCCCACTGCTAAAAACATGTTCCCTTCCCTCCCTACCAGGCTGATGTGTGGAGAGCGTCTGGCGTCATAAGGCTGCCGTGCATCACCCCAGGTGGGTGCTACACATTGGTGATGGTAGAGAGTAGTCCACCCCCCGTGCCGGTCAATAACATATTTCTGATTCTGATTAAGCCTAACTCTGTGCCTGGCTGGACTAGTATAGGTACTGGAATATGTAACAGATGTTAGCAGTGGCCTGTGAATGGGCTCCTGATTTGTGTGGGAGGAAATGATGACAAGGGTGACTTGATGCTTCAGGGGTGAGAGGCAAAGGTTCCTCAGCACTCTCTGGCAGCCAAGTGCCTGTCACTGGCTGTGACTGTGAGGCTGAGAGAGGGGAGGAAGTCAAGAAGCCATGGAGAGGGGGTAGAATAACTCAGGCCTCTTTTTTTTCTGTCTGTTTTCTTTCACACACACACACACACACTCCGTTTGCCAACTTTCCACGTTTCTTTCAATCTTGCTCTCTCCATCTCTTGCTCAATTGGGCACACGTTCCCATGCAGAGAAGTGCAGTTTGCACATTGCGGTTAAACTCCCACCACCCTTTTCACTTTTTTCTCCTTTGCCCTCCATCCCACTTGCCATACCCTAACTATCCCTCGCTCTATTTTTTAAAATGCTCTCTCTCCTCTTTGCCCTCGCTTTGTCCTCCTAGTGCTCCCTTTTTCCATTTCCCTAGTCTGCTCTTGTCGCTCTCAGAGGTGCTCATACACAGACCTTGGCAGGGCACAGTTTGACTGTCACACACAAGGGAAAGGTCTTCTCTGGCCAAGGCTCCTTGTCAGTACACATGAGTTCAATGGGTTTTTTTTCCCATAGGGCTGACCTCTCTGCTGTGCATTGGAAACATGTTCCCTGTACTGTACCACGCTCTGCAGAAACACACACATACACACTTGCATACTGTATATGAACTGTTCTAACCATATGTGTCTGTCTCTTCCAGCTCTGCACGAGTTCCCCTCAGACCTGTTCACACACAAGGAGAGAACAGAAGGAGCTGTGGCGCTGCATGTCCTTTGTGTAAGTTTATCTTCAAGTATACAACTCTGCATTCATGTGCGGGTGCGTGTGTGTTGACATGTGAGACTGTGACTAATTGCCCAAGTGACCTTTTACATCACATCAACAAATGTCAGCAAATACTAGTCTGGATCGGTGACAATTCATTTTCCCCAGCCAGAGGGGAAGAGGGGAGGGTTATGCTCTGTGGGGGAGGATGGAGAATATTTTTTTAAGAAAGCACATTTTTATTAGTTTGACAGGTTTTGTTGTGTTTTTTTTCTTTTCTTGACTTGGTTTTGATTGTTGTGATTGTGATTCTTCTCTGAAAATGGTCCAATAAAGGGACTTTTACTTTTTTCTCTTCTCTTCTCTTCTCTTCTCTTCTCTTTTCTTCTCTTCTCTTCTCTTCTCTTCTCTTCTCTTCTCTTCTCTTCTCTTCTCTTCTCCTCTCCTCTGGCAGTATTGGTTCAGCACATGCAGGCCCAGCAGGGGTCAATATGCAGGGCCAAGGCTACGACGGCACCCCTCTCTGCCGTCACTCTTATATGACTGGCACATGGCAGGCAGAATGTTCCAGTACATGATGACCCATGTTGGGTAGTGCTGATAGTCTCTGGGGGGGCTGACTGTAATGAAAGCTCATGCCAGCAGAGCAGCATCTCCGGGGAACTTTGCTGTGTATAAACAGGGCACTGAGATACAGAATGGACCATTTTGCCAGTATGTTTCTGGCATTATAGGCAATGTCACTACTTACAGTGCGCCCCCCCTCTGAGTAAGCCTTTTCCTGCTGCAGAAGGCCAAATGGAAGTAACCTTGTCTAGGATGCTTAGATATTAAAATAACAAAACAGCCAACAAAATACAGTATATCATCACAAACTATTTCCCTGTGATGTTTAACCTTTAAAAAAATGTACTCATCTATCATCTCATCTCATTTCACAGCAGGTTTTAGCGTATTTGGCTTTTTGGAGAGAACAACGTTGTGTGAATCAGGGCTTCTACCTGCAGAGGTTGTTGTATAGTTGTAATGCTGTTGTATCTTTCCACCGTTCTATTTTTTGGTAAAAGATAAAATAGGCCAGAACTGAGGAAATAAGATTGCCCACCGTGACTGCATTTGTTTGAACTAACATGCAATACAATCACAAAAATTCTCTCAAACAGCTTTGTAGGAAGTAAACCAGAGAACAAGCTAAATAAAAGCAGTGACAGTTTCTCCTCATACTCAGCATAATATGCCATATGAAAATCTGATTTATTTGTCAAGTGCCTTTAAAAAAGGTATTAAACTAGGGCTGCAACTAACGACTATGGAAACTGTTAATATGTTGAGCGTTAATCACAGTTTAATGTGATGCTAACACATAAAGCCAAATAGTTTCTTAAAGTTTGATAATTATGCCTGCTATGACATATTTATGACTTGTCTAGGTTAGTGTCAAGTTGTCATTACAAAGACACTGACAGGTTATATTGTCTTGCTTAATGTCAAGTTGTCATAACTCAGAGATTTTTGTCTTCGTTAATGTCAAGTTGTCATTACACAAACATCTCAAACAATGCTAACTTAGCATTAAAAGTGTCATAATTTACCGAATGCAATTAATGACAACAGTCATGAACATTCAAAAAAACTCCTTCATTTTCATGCTTGGTGTCATCAAAAACAAAAAGGATCAAACTTTATTCCTAATCATCAATGTAGTGAAATTTTATTATTGCATTTAACCCATCCTAAGTATTAGGAGCAGTGGACAGCTATACATACTGTGGCCGGGTGACCTGGGATTGATCCGCCAACCTTGTGGTTGTGGGGTAACCATTTACCTCCAGACCACAAGCCACAAGCCACCCCTCATGTCATAGTTATGACGGTGTCATGTCAGTCTTATGCACACCCCTTCAAATAAAGTGTTACCAAATACTTGTAAGGACCTTAAGACCTTACTAGCCTTTTCCGGAGCCTGCATCTCACATTCTTTATTAGAAATCCGAATGGTCTTTATTCACTGGGCTGGAGAGATCTTGTTTTCGGATTGTCCTTCCTATTCTTGTGAACGCTGTCTCAGGAACCCCTGGAGGGATTTTTTTTCTTCAAATTTGGCACAGAGAATAGTTGTTTAGAGGCTAAAAACAAGTTTAAAACTTGCCCTGTTTAAGACTGTTGGCTGCTAACTCTAGCAAGAGGATAACACGGTGTAGGTAGCACCGATTGTTTTCATTTTTCTCGCTACTGACAGCACTCCAAATTTACAAACAACAGAGCTACGTGTTGAAATCGACCGGAATTCTCCTTTAACACATCTCCACCCAAAGCAGAAAATCAGTCCGCTAAATTCCACAGGATCGCTGGTGAAAACTGTAAAAAAAGAAAAAAAAGATTCCGTTTGGGTCTGTTAATCAGACAGTACGCCTACAGTACCTGATTATGTTCCTGCTACAGTGCAGGCTCAAATATATATTCCCTGTGAAGTCAAATCATAAAAAAAGACTTAAAATCTGAAAATGCTATTCAAGAATTACAGAACAGATGTCATGTCAGCGTGTGGCTTATGTTGTCTGCATTATGCTGCACCTGTAGCAGCATATGATCTTGGTTCAGGGATGCTGATTGAAACCCTGGATATGCCGTCTTTATCTTGTGAAGTGAAGCTGCTGTGAACTGTCAGTCAGAGATTGTCATTGATCATGTATGTGGTATTGGAATCGGCTTGGAAACCGAGAGAGGCTTGAAAAGTGTAACACGCTTTGTGTTAGAGCTGAATTTTAATATCACAGTATTTTACTTCCAGCTGCTGTTCCCTTGACAGTCCCCCCCCCAACTCTGCACAGCTCATTAATCATCACTTCTCAGAAAATATTTGCTCTCAAAAACACAAAACACAACTCCACGCAAGATAAAAACATGCACACAAATTTACATTTGGGATGTACGCTATGTTCACTCATAGCTAAAGTAGGCTTGAGCTAGTGATGACAGCTTTTCCCTCCATCTCTACCTCAAATCTGAATCAGGATTAAACCCAGTTATCAGGATTCCCTGTGACTCTCACCTGCTTTCAGAAACAGGAAATAGGAGAGCTCCTGGTGCAAAGTAAAATGTGACTCGGTACTGAGCATAAAGGAAAGAGGAATATTGACTCTCCGTGCCATTCTTGCTTTAAGCAGGTCTTTGAAGGGCTTCAGTATTACAAAGTTTAAGGGTATTCATGGCGTTCCGTTGTTTACACCTTCCCCGTCAGTCCGTCATCACTACCTGCCATTTTCTCTCTTGATCATCGCTATCTGTCTTTCATCTCCAATCTGTCTCTGCTTCTCTCCGTGCTCTTTGTTTTATGTATTATGTGATGCCAAGGTAAGGATACATGTGGTAGGTTTGTATTAATAGTACACCAGGGAAATAAACACATCAGTAATATACATAATTAAAAACCTATCATATGGTAGATTAGTTACAGTCATAATGAATCCTGCCAGACTATACGGGAGACGTTTGGAAGGGTTTTTATTATTGAAGTTATTTCAAGTTCCTCAAGGGTGAGTGTTAGGCCCATTCTTGTTTTATACGTGTATATTTGTTTCTAAGGTTTCCAAAACATTAGTCTTTATCCTTGACGTTCCACTTCTGGGATTGCTCCGTTGCCGCCGGGAAATCTGCCGGATTTCACTCATTTAGGCCAGATATCCATTGCCTTGGGCTTCCTTTGTGTTGGCATTTTAAACTCCGGTGGATTTTTGAGTATTATGGTTAAACTGCTCCTCAGCTCTGTGCAGGGTAAATCCAGACAGCTAGCTAGATAGAGGTGTGAATCTTCACTGATCTCCCTATTCAATTACGATTATCATGTCTTCGATTCGATATCTCGATGCATCACGATGCGTCAAATACATTTTTCTATTAAACATATAGGATATTTAATTCACAGCTTTAAAGCTTCAAAAACAAAACATTCTGCAGTGCTCTAATACTAAATAAATTGGATACATAAAACTACAGCACTGAGCACATGGCACTTCCTGAATGTGCAAAACATAACAGAATATGTCAACAGAAAGGTTGTTAGGCATACATTAAATTGTAAACAGAATTAATTGATTATGGCCCGGCCGATTATTTGATTAATTTCAACACCTGTATAGCTAGACTATCTGTCCAATCTGAGTTTTCTGTTGCCCGACCAAAACAACCTTTGAACGTACACGTGTTTCACCAAAACAAGTTCCTTCCCGAGCCTATTTTGCAGTGGCACCATGGCTTTTCTCCGGTGCTTAGCACCGCCCAAGACGATTTTGATTGGTTTAAAGAAATGCCAATAAACCAGAGCACGTTTTTCTCCCATCCCCGAATGCTATGTGGAGTAGCCAGACCCTCCTCCTGTGCTCTTTGGAGGAGGGTCTAGCAAAGTGTGACCAAAACCAAAACATTGACATTTAGTGTTGGTTTGATTTTGATAAATGTTCCTTTATTTTAAGTAGGACTAAAATTTACAAGGCAAACATGATACCTGTTAAAACTGAAAAAGTGTCTGAAATATAATTTTGATGGTATGCTAATAAATAAATCTAACAGTGTAAAGTTAAGGATTTCTTGAAGGAATTTAGGGTATATTTGAACCTGGCATATTTCTTATAAATGTGGCCATTGTGGCTCAATGGGTTGTGCTAACTTTGCTCCTGCAACCTCCTTTGCAGCAATTCGGGGAAACAAAGACTCACGCAAAACAATGTACATCGGGGCATGCTGCCTCCTACTTTTCACTTAAACTTCCATACAGTATAATCCTTACTTTTTGGATGTATGGGAAACACATATACATACAAATCCAATGTTCTTGCTGTGAAAGAGCGCTCTAAGAATTGTGTATATATATATATGTATATATATATATATATATATATATATATATATATATATATATATATATATATATATAAATACATTTTAAGAACCAACAAACCCATTGTTGAAGGGCTGTGTATTTCG
This sequence comes from Zingel zingel, assembly GCA_023566125.1. Lineage (NCBI taxonomy): Eukaryota > Metazoa > Chordata > Actinopteri > Perciformes > Percidae > Zingel > Zingel zingel. The sequence goes on along the minus strand of CM042317.1, from coordinate 6,071,011 downwards.
GAATTTGGTAGATTTGAAAACTATGTCTTAAGACAAAAATGAATCTGGGGTGGGGGCTATGGATAAAATCTTCTATTCCGATATAAGTCATTTCATATTCTGATAAAGATGTATAAATAATGATATAGCAGGTTTTCTGGTAATTCAATAAAGGAATAATCTATGGTACAGCCTATTTTTGAATATTCCTGTGTGATAGAAGTCCTTGACAAATGAAAAGTATTGAGTATTTTCTTATTTTAATAAAAACCTTTGCGCAAAATGAACAAAATGGGCAAGGATCAGTAATGGTTGTCCGAATGACATAAATATTACCGTAACACAGTTACTGGTTTTTCAACATCATGAAATAGAAAAAATATATATGATAGACCTTTTTATATTGTTTTGATGATATATATCTTCATATCCCAGCGCCACATGAAAGTATCCAAAGGTTGTGTGAAATGACAAAAAGCTATATGACTTTAGCACAATACACGCCATATACTTATGTGTCATGTGTTCTTAAACTTGGGCCATAGTGTCCTTCCAGGTCAGAGGCCATGTTCCATCCATGCAGACAGTGTTTTTCAGTAGGGGAAGAAGCGAAAACCATTTACATAACCCCCCCTCCTGGACTTTTGTAGTGCCAGTATGTTTAAAAAGTGAAAACTAACTTCCCTATTTAAAAATGTAAATAGCGTGGTCCCACAATGATGTTATTCATGAATGTTTGATGTCTGATCCATTAATGCACTGCACTGCATTAATGCAGTGCACTACATTTGCATGGGATCAGATCTTCAGTTACTTGACGCCCTGTTTCATTGTTCATGGTAATTAATATCTGAATTTAATGTAGCAATTGGAGCAGAGAGGTAGGTCTTTACCATACCATCCAGGGTACATACGCAGATTTGTTCAAAATCGAAAAGCAGGATAATACATGCAAGGTGATAAACAACAATTACTTGTTGTTGTCCATGGATAAATCCCAGCTGGCTGTACTGTATTGACGGTTAACAGTGCAGCCAGAACCCGTCTTAGCGTGCACGTTTCTCCCCATCAGTATCATATGTTTAAATCACATCAAGCAACATGTTCATGCTTCACTGATCCCTGTAATATTTCTCTCTCTCTCTCTCGCTCTCTCTCTCTTTCTCTCTTTCTCTCTTTCTCTCTCTCTCTCTCTCCCTCCACAGACCATTTACATGTTCTGTGCCCTGGCCCTCGTCTGTGATGACTACTTCGTCCCCTCCCTGGAGAAGTTGTGCGAGGTATGAATGTGAGATATTTAAGGTCCTGAAAGGTTAGTTTCAAATCTTGAATATTTCTTTATAATATAACTATTAAAGACTGAATAAGCGACAATTCAAATTTATCTGGAAGGGAAAAAAGTTCTTTGGTGTTATTTATTAAGATATTAGTCTATATCCACGACGTTCCACTTCCGGGATTGCTCCGTTGCCGCCGGAAAGTCTGCCGGATGTCCCTCTTTTTGGCTAGATGTCCGTTACCTTCCGCTTTCTGTGTGTTGTAATTCTAAACTCTGGTGGATTTCTGAGGACTATTGTTAACTGCTCCTCAGATCTCTGCAGGGTAAATCCAGACAGCTAGCTAGACTATCTGTCCAATCTGAGTTTTCTGTTGCGCGACTAAAACAACCTTTGAACGTACACATTCCACCAAAACAAGTTCCTTCCCGAGGCTATTTTGCAGAGGCACCATGGCTCTGTCCGGCGCTTAGCACCGCCCAAGACGATTGTGATTGGTTTAAAGAAATGCCAATAAACCACAGCATGTTTTTCTCCCAACCCCAGAATGTTGTGTGGACTAGCCAGACCAGCGTCCTTCGTAGCGCTGTAGAGGAGGGTCTGGCAATGTGAGACTATTAAGAGATTAACTCAGCTGATCTTCTTTATCAGGGTAGTGTGGGTGTGCATCATGGTAACAGTACAATACGCTGCTTCATATCAAACATAAAAAATAAAGCAACATTGTCCAGTGACCAACAAGTCCTCCAAACCATATGATGATATGGGTCGTTTATTCCTACTCTCTAGTTTTTTCAGTCCTCATATCCAAACCCCCTCAGTCTGAACACAATAGCTAGTTTGTATCTCTCTTTTCTGCTTTGCATCCTCGCTGCTGTGTGTTGCATGAAGATACAGAGATAACATAATATAGTGCAACCTCTCTCTGATGCTGTCTGACATGCCAGGGACATGGAAATGAGCGGAGTACAAGGATAAGCACTCTGCTCTGAAAAAATATATGGAGTGGACCCCAAACACTGTCGGTTGCGGTTTGGAACGTAACGGTCGCAGTTTTAAACAATGTTAATGTTGTGAAACGGTCGCAGTTTGGTTAGGTTTGGGCACAAAAACTACTTAGTTAAGTTTAGAAAATGATTGGGGTTTGGGTTCAAATCAGACATTACTTCACTTCTGCTTACACTTGTGACGCATAACGAAAAGTCACTGTTTGTTCCGTTAAGTAAAAAAAAAAACGCTGTTTACTTTTCTTTTTAAACAACACCACAAACTGCCCACTTATGAGGATCTTGACGCTCTTATACATTGTCACATTACTTTCTGCTTTGCACCGGTCATAATGACTACGGCCATGCATGTAGACACATGTAGAAATCCAAAAGAAAGACATCAATCATTGTGCACTGACATGTATAGAGTATTGTGTTTGGTATGGACTGGTATGGACCACAGGAAGAATAGCTGCCGCTGCGGCTACAGCTAATGGAGATCCTAATAAATGATAAATACACCCTTATTTTTCTTCAAGTAACTGAATACTTCAATGTTCACTATTTAAATAGCTAACTAAATGTCTTTATTGTATAGCTAAATGTGTTCCTGTTTTAATCTCACTAAACAAGGTATAAACTAGTTCCCAGTGAAAAGAAAATACAAATAATTTTAGTTTGAATCCAGTTTCTTCTTCCAGACTGACAGGCTATGTTCAGACTGCAGGCAAAAGTGATTTTATTTTTGCTCCTATATCATATTTTTCATGGGAGTGTAAACTGTCCAAGTCACATGGCATCCAATCTTTTCCAGTTCTGATTTGGGCCACTTTTATACAGTAGCCTATGTGGTTCAAATCTGTTACAGGTTGGATATTTTAAAAATGTGACCTGTCTGGACAGTCAGATCGGCATTCATACGACTCTAACGTCACTTTAGAGTGACCATTGTCACTATTCTGCCCTGAGAACGGCAAGCCCCCAGGAACAGCGCCAGGCTTTGATGCAAACATGGGCATAGCGGCCGACGGTGGAATTGCAACGTTTTCCCCTTAGACTTTACATGACGAAAGAAAGGTCTATGTATCAGCGAGTAAATGTTTTAGGTACATCAGCTTACATAGTCCTCATTTAAATCATTATTTTAAAAGTATGAAGTTAATCCCACCAATGTATAAAGTACTGCATGCTATTAAAATGTCTTCAGATGTCCTCTGCAGAGCGCTCAGGTCTTTTGGTTGAATATATTGCAACATCTCGGTCTCCTTGAAAAATTCATTGATCAGTATAATTGGCAACTGTAAAATCCACAACAGTAACATGCAATAACAGACAGACACAGCACAACATAACAATTACATCTCCTTGGTTCTCTTAATACATCCATGGGTTTATTTTGATAAGCATTTAAACAGGGTGTTACCTGTGACGTTGAATTAGTTGTTTGCGCATGCGGGTCACTTTTAGGTCGTGCCCAGTACTTGAATCTAATGTGGGCCAAATAAAAAAAAAAAAAAAATGTGTTGACAGTCAGTCAAAAAAAATCGGATCTGGAAAATCGGAATTGAGCTTTAAAGGTCCAGTGTGTAACGTGTTTAGTTGTTCAGTTGTTTGATTTATTATCAAAATCTTTGTTGCCCATTCACAAACTTGTCCTTTTACATGAATATTTCCCACCACCAACAATTCCAAGTATTCCTTTTGGCTTGAAAATTTACATTTGCGTTTGCATGAACTGGGGGTACACGCTCCATATTCATGCGACATACTGCTCTGCCTTTCGCTTTTTCACTATCACATGATAAACTCACAGGTGCTGCTAATGCTGCTAATGGGTATCGTTGTTTCCCGGCCCCGGCAAGTTTGAAGAAGGAAACGTGGAGGACCACACGTATTCATACTCTTCTTCGAAAAAGAAAAAGGATATTGAAAAGAGCAAGAGACCAATCTTTTCCAGTTCTGATTTGGGCCACTTTTATACAGTAGCCTATGTGGTTCAAATCTGTTACAGGTTGGATATTTTAAAAATGTGACCTGTCTGGACAGTCAGATCGGCATTCATACGACTCTAACGTCACTCTAGAGTGACCATTGTCACTATTCTGCCCCGAGAACGGCAAGCCCCCAGGAACAGCGCCAGGCTTTGATGCAAACATGGGCATAGCGGCCGACGGTGGAATTGCAACGTTTTCCCCTTAGGTAGCAGAAGGCTACCGTAGCTGTAATACGAACTTTGAACTGCGTGGTGTGAGAGAGTTGATTGCGATATATGATCTCAACGCTAGATGGCAGAAATTCCCACACATTGGACTTTTAAGGCCTGCAGTCTTAACGTAGCCATACTGTCACGTTTTGACATTGAGTGGTAAAATACCAGGTTTACAGTGTGTTCACACAGTTGCACATATCCAGGTTTGAGTGGATGTGTATGATCACCTAAGGCTCAGGGTCAGGAGTCAGGCTGTGACTGATGTCCTACAGTTTGTGTCTTGGATTGGTCTGGAATTTCTAATCACAGCTGGTATTTCCTGTTTGAAAATGAACCTTTTTTTTTTTGTCTCTTACTACTTTTCCCTGCAGCGTCTCCAACTCAGTGAGGACGTAGCAGGGGCAACCTTCATGGCCGCTGGCAGCTCGGCTCCTGAGCTCTTCACATCCATTATAGGTATTCACCACAAGCACCCCTCCATCTCTAGAATGTATATAAAGATGGACGATGCTTCTCCACTTCCTCCCACTGTACAAAAGTGAAGCCAAAATATCCCGCTTCCATCTTGTAATTTTGGAGCCAGAGCCTGCGCAGTAGCGATCGGGCGGTGGGGCCGCGGTATTGAAGTCCTGTCCACACATCCGCCCTACCAATTGCGAGACAATCTCAGCTGTCAATCATGACGTTTTACCTGGTTTTCTTAGCATTGAATAACTAATAAAAATGAACACTTAAACAAAGTGCGATCAGAGCTACCTAAAATCACAGAAACCGCTAACATGGAGGGGGCGGGGTTTAATGACCTATACTGAAGCCAGCCACCAGAGAGGGTGATCCATCAACCCCTGGTTCGGACTGAAACACATCCCACAATACTGGAGATGCATCATGGGGGAAGCATGCATGCCTTTTACTGTAATGGATTCCTAACAGCAATGCTTTTATCCCGAGACACGCGCAGTAAAGAAACATGGCTTTCAATATTCTGAATCGCATTAGAATCACATTAAAGTAATGTTATGTACTAAGCACTAGAGAATTGCCGGTGAGGAGTAAAGTCCATATGTTTTTTTGTTTTTTTTGTTCAGCGTAGTATCTGTCTGAATCAACAATATGAAGAACATTCACTTCAAAGGAGGAACCGTCACATTACCATACTGTGTTATTCATAAAGCAATCTCATTTCATATACAGAGTGGGTAGATTCTTCTTTTCTTTCTCCATGCGTGGGCTTGTGTGCGTGTGTTTGTTTGTTTGTGTGTGAGTGAGTGAGAGAGAGGTCCATGACCAGCATGGCTGAGTAGATATTTACATATGTTTTAACAGTTATGTGACGTCAGCACTGCAGATGCTGCGCTGCAACTGGAAATGTCAAGTAGTGTACAACACATCATCTGTGCTCTCTATAGAGTCATAATGTTGTGTGTATGTGTGTGTGTGTGTGTCTTTGTATTTGTGTGTGTGTGTGTGTGTGTGTGTGTGTGTGTGTGTGTGTGTGTGTGTGTGTGTGTGTGTGTGTGTGTGTGTGTGTGTGTGTGTGTGTGTGTGCGTGCGTGCGTGCGTGCGTGCGTGTGTGTACGTGTGTCTTTGTGCGTTTGTGCGTGTTCTCTCCCCAGGGGTGTTCATCACCAAAGGTGATGTGGGTGTAGGGACCATCGTGGGATCAGCTGTCTTCAACATCCTCTGCATCATCGGTGTGTGTGGCTTCTTCGCCGGCCAGGTATGATGTCATAGCGGCATTCCACTGCTGCAGCCGATCCCGCCGCTGACCTGGTGGCATTTCACACAGTACATCCAACAGAGTAATGCCACCTTTAGATATCCAGCCACAGAAGCACAAACTGGGAGAAAGTACTCATGCATATGTTAATGCAGAAGGATGCGGGACACACAAAGGCGCTGTAGATTTATGCATGCATGAGTCCCCATGCACCTAAATACAACTTCAGAGGAAATCTGATCCATGTGTAAACCATGTAGATTTTATTTCGATATTTCATGCCATTTTTAACCTTTGCTTAGAGCTGCAAAGAATTAATCGGTTTGCGTTTTTTTTTTTTTTTTTTTTTTTTATGAAAAGAAAATCAAATTCTTTGATTCTAGCTCCTTAAATGTGAATATGTTCTAGTTTCTTCTCTCCTCTGTGACAGTAAACCGAATATCAAAACAAGACATTTGAGGACGTCATCTTTTGGCTTTGGGAAACACTGGTCGACATTTTTCACAATTTTATGACACTATAGACCAAACAACTAATCGATTAAGTGAGAACATAATTGACAGATTGATCAACGTAGAAAATAATCGTCAGTTGCAGCCCTAATTTTGTTGTCATAACATGATTTTATAATTTCATCTGTTTGCATATATATCTATATATATATATATATATATATATATATATATATATATATATATATATATATATATATACAGTGCCTTGCGAAAGTATTCAGCCCCCTTGAACTTTTCGACCTTTTGCCACATTTCAGGCTTCAAACATAAAGATATAAAACTGTAATTTTTTGTGAAGAATCAACAACAAGTGGGACACAATCATAAAGTGGAACGAAATGTATTGGATATTTCAAACAGTTTTAACAGATAAAAAAAACTATAAAATTGGGCATGCAAAATTATTCAGCCCCCTTAAGTTAATACTTTGTAGCGCCACCTTTTGCTGCGATTACAGCTGTAAGTCTCTTGGGGTATGTCTCTATCAGTTCTGCACATCGAGAGACTGACATGTTTGCCCATTCCTCCTTGCAAAACAGCTGGAGCTCAGTGAGGTTGGATGGAGAGCGTTTGTGAACAGCAGTTTTCAGTTCTTTCCACAGATTCTCGATTGGATTCAGGTCTGGACTTTGACTTGGCCATTCTAACACCTGGATATGTTTATTTGTGAACCATTCCATTGTAGATTTTGCTTTATGTTTTGGATCATTGTCTTGTTGGAAGACAAATCTCCGTCCCAGTCTCAGGTCTTTTGCAGACTCCATCAGGTTTTCTTCCAGAATGGTCCTGTATTTGGCTCCATCCATCTTCCCATCAATTTGAACCATCTTCCCTGTCCCTGCTGAAGAAAAGCAGGCCCAAACCATGATGCTGCCACCACCATGTTTGACAGTGGGGATGGTGTGTTCAGGGTGATGAGCTGTGTTGCTTTTACGCCAAACATAACGTTTTGAATTGTTGCCAAAAAGTTTGATTTTGGTTTCATCTGACCAGAGCACCTTCTTCCACATGTTTGGTGTGTCTCCCAGGTGGCTTGTGGCAAACTTTAAACAACACTTTTTATGGATATCTTTAAGAAATGGCTTTCTTTTTGCCACTCTTCCATAAAGGCCAGATTTGTGCAGTATGCGACTGATTGTTGTCCTATGGACAGAGTCTCCCACCTCAGCTGTAGATCTCTGCAGTTCATCCAGAGTGATCATGGGCCTCTTGGCTGCATCTCTGATCAGTCTTCTCCTTGTATGAGCTGAAAGTTTAGAGGGACGGCTGGGTCTTCGTAGATTTGCAGTGGTCTGATACTCCTTCCATTTCAATATTATCGCTTGCACAGTGCTCCTTGGGATGTTTAAAGCTTGGGAAATCTTTTTGTATCCAAATCGGGCTTTAAACTTCTCCACAACAGTATCTGGGACCTGCCTGGTGTGTTCCTTGTTCTTCATGATGCTCTCTGCTCTTTAAACGGACCTCTGAGACTATCACAGAGCAGGTGCATTTATACGGAGACTTGATTACACACAGGTGCATTCTATTTTTCAAATGACGTGCAACATTATGACTTTGTATGTTTGTTTTTTTGTTGCTGGTTTATTTTGTTCATTTTTGTTTTGCTTGTTAGTTTTGTCCTTTTTAGGCTATATGCTATATATAGTATATTAATATAGCATATACTGTGACTATAATTAGGCACAGTTCACTCTAATATACTGTATATAGGTATAGGCAGTGGTGGAATGTAACTAAGTACATTTTCTCAAGTACTGTACTTGAGTATAAATTTGAGGTACTTGTACTGTACTTGAGTCTTTTCTTTTCATGCCACTTTCTACTTCTACTTCATTTCAGAGAGAAATATTGTACTTTTTACTCCACTACATTAATCTGACAGCTTTAGTTACTAGTTACTTTTTTTGCACACAAAACACATGTAGTTTTTAAAATATGATGTTTTATTATAAGATAAACTACCCAATAATATAACGGCCTACAAGTCCAGCTGAAATGATTAGCAGAACACTGAGCTGATTGACAGAACTGTTTGGATCGTTTTCAGTTTGTAAAATGTGAGGACTTTTCAGCATTGAGTACTTTTTTTTTCACAGTGTGGTATCAGTACTTACTTACCTTTACTTACTTAAGTAAAGGATCTGAATACTTCTTCCGCCACTGGGCATAGTCTCACTTTCATTGTCTCAGTTAAAGTTAACTGGGCCGAGCCCGCTGTTGTGTTTTGACTAGAATTCTTTCACAAGAAGGAGCTTATGCCTTTGACAGGGGAATATGCTTCAGTAACTAATGATTAACTGTGCTCTATGTATTTTGGTTTTGGACTACATTTGCAAATTAATGAATAAAACGTCAAAAACATCAAAACAAGAAACAACAAAAAAGCGGGCTCCTTAGCAACATATAAGCAACAAATAAGCAACTCAAATAATATTGTTCATGTTCTAAAGGGTTATTTTTATACTTATACTGTTCTTCATAGATAATAGAAATTCAATTTGCATCCATCATGTTTAGCTCGGTCGGCTTATAATCGGCAAAATAATCCCAACAGATGAACCAAAAACCAGTCAACAATCAAGAAATAACCAAACATATTTGGATACATTGTTAAAAAATGTTCAGCTCATTATCACAGTTATTCCACAGATAAAGTGACGTTTCGTACTTCTTATTCTTATTATCTCTACAAAGCGAGTACGGTGAACCAGAGTACAAGCAAACATTTCAAAGCTTTGTTATGCTCTGACTTTGCTCTCCGCCTCGCAGCAGCAAATGATTCCACGGTGGGGAGTGGCACATTCAAGATGTGACTTCTGACCCTCCTCTTACGTATATCCAGTGTGAGCGCTGTGTGGGAAAGCGTTACAGCGTTAGTCACTGCATTGTGGGCTCCGGCAATGTATCTGATTGCATAAAGTCGATAAACACACCGGCACCTTTCAAACGTAGGATGACACCTTTGCAGTTGGCTTTTTCAATGACTGTGATCCAGGAGGTCAACTCCAGAGCTCCTGTGTTTACATCAGTATGGTAATGATGTCAGAGGCGTTCCTGTAGCACACTGCTGCATAAACTCCAGCAAAACTATAAAAATGAACTGAAGCTGCATACATGTTGTTTTAGGGCTGCAACTAGTTTCCAACTAGAAATTCCGATTTGATTTTTGAAAAAATGTGGATCAGTGTTTCCCAAAGCCCAAGATGACGTCCTCAAATGTCTTGTTTTGTCCACAACTCAAAGACATTCAGTTCACTGTCACAGAGGAGAGAAGAAACTAGAAAAATTCACATTTAAGAAGCTGGAATCAGAGAATTCTTAGTTGTTGATTTTTTATAGAAAATTATTCAAACCAATTGATTATCAAAATAGTTGGCGATTAATTTAATAGTTGACAATTTGTCGACCTCCACAGCACTGCAAAGGAGGGTCTGGCTAGTCCACACAGCATTCCGGAATGGGAGAAAAAAATGTGCTCTGGTTTATTGGCATTTATTTAAACCAATCACAATCGTCTTGGGTGGCGCTAAGCACCGGGCGGAGCAACGGTGCCGCTGCAAAATAGCCTCGGGGAGGAACTTGTTTTGGTGGAACATGTGTACGTTCAAAGGTCGTTTTAGTCGTGCAACAGAAAACTCAGATTGGACAGATAGTCTAGCTAGCTGTCTGGATTTACCCTGCAGAGATCTGAGGAGCAGTTAACCATAGTCCTCACAAATCCACCAGAGTTTAGAACGCCAACACAAAGAAACAGGAAGGTAACGGACATCTGGCCTAAATGACTGAAATCCAGCAGAATTTCCGGCAGCACCGGAGCAATCCCAGAAGTGGAATGTTGTGGATATAGACTAGTTAACAACTAATCGAATAATCTTGCTCCAAAAGTACAGCAGCTCCATTATTAATGCTTCCACCAAACTGGGAGATATTATCCTTGAGGGCTTTTAGTTTTTTAGTTTTAGGGACTATACAAAAAATAAATGATTTCTTAAAAGAAGTGATTCATTCTTCAACCGATTGATCGATTATCAAAATAGTTGGTGATTAATTTAATTGTTGACAACTAATGGATTGATTGATACATCTTTGCAGCTCTATATTGTTTTCAGTGTGCTTATCTCTGTTTTCGTTTTTTCCTCGCAGGCAGTGAAGCTCTCTCACTGGGCTCTACTCCGAGATTCAATTTATTACACGTTTTCCATCACGGCCCTCATTGTGGTAAGAGGTTATACACTCACATGCAAACAAACATGATCAAGTGTGTGGCGATTGCAAAACTACTTACACTACTGTCGCTTACTATTAAGTATAAAAGGCGTTTGTGGTTCTCAGCTTTGGTGTCAATACCCAATATGCACTTTCATCAGCTGTAAATGTGGATTTTTGTGTGCATGTAGTATCATGAGAGGATGGAGCATAATCCAGTCTAATGCTCAGCATGTTTCGAGTAAGCAGTGTATTCACACAAGAAAAGGGACACAGTCATGTATATTAATGAAACCTCATATTGCATACTAAAAAACTGAACTGATGTACACAATTGTCCCACAAATGCAATGCAAAAAGGAAATAGAGCAGTGGTAAAAAGTAACCAAGTACACTTACTAAAGTATTGTACTTAAGCACAGTTTAGGGCTGGGTACCGAATTCAATACTTTTTAGGCACCGTCCAAATTACCTCTAAAGTATTGTGTATCGAAAAATGCCTCGTCATTCAATACCTAAGGAGTAAAGCTCATCAGTGTCAGTGAGCCAATAAACATGCAGCATGCTTCTGCCAAGATCTAATAATGTTTGTGATTGGCTGTTTAACGTTACCCATCATAGAGACACGCAGGAAAAACTCTCTGTCTCAGAGAGAGTCATGTGGAAGGAGCTGAAAAATAAATAAAAAGATTTGTGCCGTAATGTGTAATTTTGTAATTTATTTTTGTTTTATAAAATTCGGTATCAAAAAAATCGTTTAGGAACCGGTATCAAAGTCACGGTATTGGTATCGGTACCGGTATCGAGAATTTTTTAACGATACCCAGCCCTAGTTTTGAGATACGTGTACGGGTTTCCATTTTATGCAAATAATGATATTAGATAATAAATCAAGCTAGAGTGCAGAACTCTGACATAGAAATGAACGTCTGTTACATTCAAGCCCTTCCTAAACCAGTTCACACAATGTTGCCTAAGCAAGCCTATCACCAGCAGGGAAAGCTCTCCATTTCTCAGTATCCCAGAGTTGTGGTGTCTGGTTTCTGTGGCAACATTCCCGCGCTGGCGCACCGGAAGGATGCTGATACAGTGTGTTGTACTCGAGTATGAGTATACTAGTTTATCAACTCCATAACAATGTTGTTACATGAGCAGTACACAAAGTGCCATTAGCCAACCTTGCTTACTCACTCCCAGTTCTGTACAGCTTTCTGGGTATTCTGGCTCTCTGATTGGTTACACAGTATGTCAGTCTACCTGTTTTACCCAATACCTTGACAGCCAGGAAGACGGGAGGGATCACAGCGACGCGGCGTTATTATGAATACCACTGCTTCTTTTTTTTTTACGCACGTCGACAGGTCACAGAAACTGTATCTGTGTATCAGGAACACAAAAGTTCAAAAAAGAAGAAAGCTCCAAGGCACTCTTCTTGCAAAAAGTTAAAAGGCCTTAATTTAGATGGCTATTTCACACTGAAATTGTTAGTACATTAAAAATAGAGCTGGGTAGCAACCCACACGTAGTGGTTAGGTTAAAAAAGATAAATCAGTGTAACAATCACACCATGATGTCATATGCGTGATCCATGACTTTGCATATTCAGTGTGCAGCATGCTTATGGAGCACACCTCACCAGTGCTTTCAAAATAAAAACCCAATGAAACCAAAAGGTCATGCTTTGGGCTTTTTCTGGCTTTCTGTGCTCTGGATTGTTCATGCCCTCTAGTGGAGTAGATGTTGAAATGGAGAATTCATTTAACTTCCGATTACCGCCTCCACCTAATGTCCTTTTGTGTCGTCTGGGTCTTGCCTTTTTAGATCATCTACGATGAGAAGGTGAGCTGGTAAGTAATGATCTTTCTTTCTCAGTTTCTATTCAATTCAATTTGCTTTATTAGCATGAACAGATCTGTTGTGTAGGACTAGATGTTGATATCCCTCAATGATTGCGTACTTGAGGCACCGATGAGACTCCGTGGGATGGTCAGTTGAGTGATGGCACCCTTTGGGTTGTCAAGTGGGCGCCCTCCTTCTTAGGTGTTTCGCTGATAGGCCCACGACACCTCCAGAGGGTTCAGCAGTGAATCCCAGCGTCCCAGGTTCACTCCCTAGATGCCATCAGCTCACTTGAAGGCCCAGGTGGAGTCCTTTCTTTTCATCCACAGCCACTTGCACTTGATGTTGAGGTGGCTACGAACCCTCTGAAGCCTACTTCCACTGGGCGTACCTTTGCATTCCAGCCTTGTTGTTGCGCATCTGCTGAAAGTTCAGCGTACCTCAGCCTACCTGAACAAAGAAAACATGTTGTCGCCAAAGCAGTTTACAGAAAATTCATATACTGTATAGTACATATAACATATGAAATGCATCCAGTAGGTGTCACACAGATTCTATACTATACTGATCGCTATACAACACACTACATTATGCCTGTCCCCTAATCTAATCTGTAATTTTGGTCTTAGTCATTTTCTCATGCTGAATGATTTATTTCCAAGAAACTTATGAGCACATTTCTGGTAAACACGAGATTTAAAGTGGTGCTTTTGCATGATTCTGTGTGCAGAATTTTTTTTTTTTATGAAGGGTAAATGTACTTCATTTGTATTGCGCTTTTCTAGACTTAACGGCCCCTCAAAGCGCACCAATCTGCTGATTAAATCAACTATTCGATTAGTTGAAAAAATGATTAGTGTTAGTCGACCAAGAATTTCTTTAGTCTGTCAAACGATTACATTTTCTTAATCGCGATTAATTGTTGAATTTCTATAGTTAATCGCGATTAATCGCATGTTTTATCAAATTATTAAAATTCTATTATTTAGCATTTCAGAACTGTTTTTAAGTACATATTAACAATGGAAAGCCATTCTTACCAGTGGATCTTGATTGGGAATCAAATGAATGCAAAGAAAGTGACTTTATGAACTTGATTTTAAGATTTGTATTTGTTTATTATATATTTATAATAGTCACACATTTTAATTTAACAACAACATTGAATGCACCACGAAATTGTACATTACCAGTTTCATTGAACGCACCGTCTGCAACAGCAGCTGCAGATTGTTACATCCCGGTGTAGGAATCCTCTACAGTGAAATACAGACACACTTTACACCGTTTAGCGTTAGCTGTCAGCATTGTAACTGTGTTTAATCCAGCTACTAGCTAGTGGTAGGCTAACGTTAGCTGCTGTTGAGTATAGTGTTAACTAGCTAGCGGTAGGCTAACGTTAGCTGCTGTTGAGTATAGTGTTAACTAGCTAGTGGTAGGCTAACGTTAGCTGCTGTTGAGTATAGTGTTAACTAGCGTCATGTGCAGCGATGTTTCTGTCACGGTAACGTCTGTTTCAGAGCATCAGAGAGAAGAGCAGACATATCAGCGGCACCAGAATGAGGCACCGATATCCGCGTTGTATTCCTGCAGCAGCAGGGTGTGTTACGAGGAAGTACGGCAAAATAGTAGCCTGTTAGGCACGACGCAAAGCCGAGTGAAGTGAAAGTAAATTAATAAATGGCGGCATGCGATTAATACGGTTAAAAAAAATTAACGCGTTATGCTCGACCCTTAATCGCATCACGATTAACGCGTTAATGCTGACAGCCCTAATTTATATAATAGTGAATCCCTGTATAAATGTGACTGCCCTTGTGATTGTGTGCAGGTGGGAGTCTCTTATCCTGATTCTCATGTATGCGGTCTACATCCTCATCATGAAGTGAGTATTATCATCTAAAACAGCAAATGTCCAGAGTTACCTGATTAGCTGCATTTAGTTAAAAAAAAAAAAAAAGTTGTGGCCCCCTTTCTCATTCCTCTGTCATTGGCAGGTTTAACGGCAGGGCACATCGCTACTTTGACCGTCGAAAGAAGAGCTCTGTGAATCTGTCCAACGGGCTAACAGGAAGCACTGATCTGGAGGATAATATCACTTGTGATGCTACTGCAGTCCTGCTCAAGAAAGGTAGCAGTACCTGCTCTATTTTACACAGGTTTTGTCCTCTAGGAGGACTCTGTAGGGTTTAGCTGCTCATCTCCACGCACTGAACATTTACATAAATATGAAGGCAGCTGGGGCACCACTGCTCATCTATTTCTGTTCAGCTCCAGGACAAGACTGTCAAGGATGACTTTATCGACAAAGTTCTGTCTATTTTATCCTGGGATGATTGCCAGCATAGATCCTCAGTGCTAAATCCGTTTTTTTGGGCTGTGTACCAGGGTAATTATAAATGGACTGTATTTATATAGCACTTTTTCAGTCTTAACCGGTACTCAAAGCGCTTTTACAGAGTACAGGAACCATTCGCCATTCACACACATTCATACACTGTGGCCAAGGCTGCTCATCAGATAAACATTCACACACATTCACACCCCGGTGAAGCAATTCGGGGTTTAGTGTCTTGCCCAAGGACACTTCGACATGGGACTGCAGGGCCAGGGATCGAACCACCAACCGTCTAATTTGTAGGCAGGGTTTCCGTCTTAAAAAGTCTAAACTTTTAGGCCTTAAAAAGTCTCATATTCACTGAATTATTGTGTTCTAGGTCTTACATTTTTTTAAACAGGTCTTCATTTTCCTACATCCCTGTAACGCTACCTCTAATACTCATTGAAATGCTCTCGCATCGCTTTAGAATGTGTTCTTCACCGTGAATAGACAGCAGTCCTATAATGAGGATATCGGGGGAATTGTTTCAGAAGAGGTTTTCGGAGTCTGACATCTGACTCTTTTTTTTGATGTTGTGATATAGGTCTTACATTTCATTCATATTGGTCTTAAAAAGTCTTAAATTGGACTTGGTGAAACCAGCAGAAACCCTGGGTAGGCGACTGCTCTACCACCTGAGTCACAGCCGCTATTTATTATTCCCTCTGGAGACACCCTGGTGTAGTAAACTTAAATGAAAATAGGCAGTGAAAAATATTTTTAGTGAACTGAAACGAATTAAAAACTAAACTAAAGCTATATTACCAGGTTAAAAAAAGTTTTAGTTTTTTTAGCTATATCACTATTGGAAAAAAAAAAAACAAGGAGACTGCATGAATTTCCGTAAACTCTCATTGTTACATTGAACCACAGAAATTTAAACAGACTTGACATGAGATAGCGCTGTGCTGAAATTGCTTCACATCGCACACGAAAGTAGCGCACAGATTAAACACTAAACATCATGGCTATTCTCCAACCATGTATTTTGTATGTACTGTATGTGTCGCCACATACTTCGGAAATACCTGATTATACTTGGCCCTGACAAAAACAAACTAAAACTAAATATGTAAAAACCAAAACTAAACCTTTCTGAAAAACAAACTTAACTTAAACTAGCAAATGCA
The DNA here is from genome assembly GCA_023566125.1 of Zingel zingel. Lineage (NCBI taxonomy): Eukaryota > Metazoa > Chordata > Actinopteri > Perciformes > Percidae > Zingel > Zingel zingel. Next base: position 6,054,764 of record CM042317.1, on the reverse strand, counting down.
CTCTGAAAACTAACTGAAACCAAACTATTATGAAATCCAAAAGTCTAAACTGAAACTAAATAAAAACTAATTGAAAATTCTAAACTATTATACGCTTGCTGTGTGCTTGGTGAGACGATGGCTGATGCGTGATCCCTGATCTCCTTGTCAGTGAAGACTTCCACCTCCCGGCCCCGCATACAGAAACTCTATTTTCCACCAGGCGTGTCTGTGCTGCGTGCTGGCTGCACTGTGGTTTTGTTCCGGGGAATTGTCATTTGGTGAATTGACTGGATGCTCTCACTTCCTGCCCGGCTGTTTGAATGCCCCGCGGCTCGCGTGAAATTAGACCTGGCGGTGGAAAAAAGGGGTTAGAGGAAAGCCACAAACCAGCTGCAGACCAAGCCAGTGTCACTCCTAAACTGGACAATCTCTGGGAGTGTGTAGATGAGTCAGAATTCACTGACTTCAAATGAACGCCTGCCCCTCAGCAACACCAGAGCATTCTCCTGCTTATTAGCGTGGTGGCTGCCTGCCTTACATCTGGTTCTGATAACTGGAGCAAGGACAAGGAGACTCTGCACAGCCTCACAGTAATCTCCCTGCTGGCCCAGTTGATGGTGGCAGGGTACAATTGGTGCAGATGAATCTGCCATACCCTACCAGCAGTGGTGGAAGTATTCAGATCCTTTACTTAAAGTGCTCTATCATATTATAACCTGAAATACAATTTTCATGTTCATAATTGTATTTAGAGGTTGTACCAGAATAGGTTTATGTGGTTTAATTTTCAGAAAGCACCATATTTATGTTGTACTGCACATTGCTGCAGCTCCTCTTTTCACCCTGTGTGTTGAGCTCTCGGTTTTAGCTACAGAGTGAGACCTCACACTTCTGTTCCATCTTTGTTGGGCGTCACACATGCGCAGTAAGTATTGCTAGCTTGTCAGAAGCAGAGTATGAGGGCGTGCCATGCTAGCAGCTAGGCGAGCATTATAACCTGTGTTACAAAGTGACCACGTCTGTCTCTGAAGTAAAGGCTGGACTACAACAGAGCTGTTTGGAGCAGTTTGTGAACAGTGTTTTCTGTTGGAGATGGTAAGTCCCTTTGGGGTGGACTTTGGGCTTTTTCACTTTGTAAACCTATTACATGCACAAAAAAGATATATAACACAATAAAGGAAAGGGGAAAAAGCCAAAAAGCATAATATGAGCACTTTAAGTAAAAATACTAATTCCACACTGTGAAAATACTCTGTTACAAGTAAAAGTCCTGCATTAAAATCCCCTATTGATTTTGTTACTTAAACTTATACATGTTACTTAAGTATAAGTATGTAAGTGTCATTAGGAAAATGTACTTAAAGTATTAAAAGTAAAAGTACTCAATGCAGAAAAATCACATTTTACAAACTGGAAACAATCCAAACTGTTGTGTGTTTAATGGTCTAATCATTTCAGGTGGACTTGTAGGCCGTTATATTTTTGGGCAGTTTAATTCATAATAAAACATCATATTTTAAAAACTACACGTGTTTTGTGTGAACATCTTAATTTGTAAAGTAACTAGTAACTAAAGCTGTCAGATGAATGTAGTGGAGTAAAAAGTACAATATTTCTCTCTGAAATGTAGCAGAGTAGAAGTGGAAACTAGCATGAAAAGAAAAGACTCAAGTACAGTACAAGTACCTCAACATTTGTACCGTACAAGTACAGTACTTGAGTAAATATACATAGTTACATTCCACCACTGCATACCAGGGATGTTGCCGGTGCCTTTGGTTATGCCATGGTTTTATTTATGGTCAGCATCAGGGTCTGTTTAGTTCAGAAGGATAAGGAAAATCTCCTGGGTCCTCCACTGTCAAAGGATGAACTGGTTTTGCCACCCAGCACTTCCACTGATTACTCTTGTGTTTGCATTTTTTTTTTGCCTCTCTCTGTCTTTAAAGGTAAGGTTTAGTATGGAACACAATAACAGAAGAGAGTAGCACAAGATGCTGGCTAAGGCCTGCACACATCTTTGCAGCCTCCAACCTACTTCAGCACAGCCTGCTCCGTCAGCTTGTTGTGCATCTGGTTCTCTGAGCGCTGCCCCAGAGAGAAACAGTCACCCTGCTAACTCAGTCCTCGGGGTGTGCTGAGGAGGCGATGAAGAGAACCGGGGTGGCAGGTGGCAGTGGCTTCAGCAGACGCTGGCCAGACTGGATGTGTTGGAATGTGCAGTGGCAAAATGGTCCTCACAGAAGCCAGCAGACACCTGGACTATTGGACAGATCATCAGATTTTTTCTGGGTGGGAGGTGACCTCTTAAAGTGCCCATATTATGAAAAAATCACTTTTTCTGGGATTTGGGGTGTTATTTTGCGTCTCTGACCCCATCTATGCTGTTTTGAGTGAGATACTGGTTTCTGAATGTGTCCTGCCTTCAGTCTCCGGGTGAGCTGTTCAAAATCTGCACGGCTTTCTACGTCACTAGCCGAAACGATGGGGCTAACCGTTAGCATGCTAGCTCGTTCTCAATGGCAAAACACTGCTACAACACACACAAATTCACCCTATATAAACCTGAAAATGAGCATAATATGGCCACTTTAAGTTGCTGTGTTTATGGATGCCTCTCTCTTGATCATACCCTACCAGGTTGGGTATGATCAAGGTTGGTTTATTGTTGATTAAGGATCCCCGTAAGTCATCACCATAGTGAAAACTATTCTTCCTGGGGTCCAATACAAGACAAACGTAAACAAATATAAAGCAAAATACATACTGTTATATCAGAACAATGAAAACATCCTGGATTTTATAAAAACAAAAGGCTCAGAAGCATGTTTTTCATGTTAGAAAAACAACAAAACAGTAACGTGAAATAAAATATATAGTAAAAAAAGAAAGAAGACAATAGAAAGGAATAACTGAATCAAACAGGTTTTAACCTAATCTCCTTACAGATAACAGCTTCTCTTAGTTCCTTTTTGAAGCTTGAAATATGTCCCATTAGGAATAAATGTGGGGGGAGGCTGTTCCAATAGGTTACAGATCTAAACGTTACCATTTTTTTTAAGAGCATTGGTTCTGGGGATTGGCAGGGTAAAGCCATAACCCACGGCCAGTCTAGTATCATAAACACGTCTATCATTGGTAAGTAATAGCTGCGACAGCAGGCTGGTGGGTTTGCGTAATGTACAAATATTCTTTAAAAATACTTGTTAGACGGTATCACCGTGGCATCACTCTAACACAAAAAGTTGCAGTTGATTTCAATTGCAGATGTATGTGAAATCTTCAACTTGTCTATTTCTGTTGTCATTTTCAGCCGTAAGGGACCGTTCGGTATTTATGGAATGGACCACTGGAGGAAAATAGGGGAGGGTCATGTCTTTTTATTCTTTGTTGATAGGAGGGTCATCCAAAAAAAATTTTTGTCAACTTTTGTATTGATTAGAACAGCAAAATTTCAAAGTGGCTTGTTTTGTGCATATTTTATCCATGTAGCTCCATGTAGCTCTCTCAGTCTCGGCGCCTATCACTAGCAGATGAGTCCCTCCTTGTTTAGTCAGCCAGACAATTTGAGCTGTAGCTTTAGAGACTGTGGGATTTCCCAAACTGAATAAATCCTGCTCGCACATATAAACACAAAACTGCTTTGCTAGCTCCATCGTGTTGTAACTATGTTATTCATTAGCATGATTGCCGTACTGTTTAGTTAAAAAACATCCAAAACACCGTACGAAAACATAGCGGACCAGACGCAAGCTTTTATTTTGAAAAGTCGAAGCTCGCGCCGCAGACAGCACCAGCCCGGGAAGGCAGGAGACGGGAGGTCTCTAGGCTGCAGCCATACCCGACTCAAATATCCTTTAGGTCCTGGTGATTATTGGTGAAATTGTGCAAACGATAGCCTTTTCAAGGCATTTGAGAAGGAAGGAGTGGTAGCATACAAGCCCCCAAATTGACGCTTGTCTGAGAAATGGAGTTTTAGATAATGTTCAGCTTTGGCAGCTTTACCTATGTGCTAAAATATACAATGACTGAGGAAGCCTAGCGACGAGTCCATAGCAACCAGTGTTGTATTTGTTATTTCCCAGTGTGCTTTGCTGAATGGTCTCAATGTTTTATTGTTTTATTTCATGTGAATACTAGTTTACTAGAGGAGTAACTTAGTATTTGAAGTAATGCAGTAATGCAGGAAGTGTGCATTTAGTTTCCATGCTTATTGTGTTTCCACAACAATGTTAGTGAGTAAATCTACTGAAATGGCCACCACACCATAACAGAGGAGTGGGATGTGTTAGATGAGAATGCAGAGGTTTAGTCACATATGTCATGGCTGTAGAAAAACAATGGCTATCTCTATGTCTTTGCCAGCCGCAAACCAGTACAGAAGGTATCAATAAAATTTTGGGGAGGGTTATCCCTTTTTCCCAATCATTTTGGAGGGTCATCCAAAATGTATTGCTTGTGAAGGGAGGGTCAGGTCTATTTTGATTAAAGATCCCAAAACTCCTCCGGTGGCCCCTGAAATTAATAACGAACATTCCCTAACCGTAACGTTTGAAGATATTTAGTTAAACACGGAGGTCCGACCTATCTGATGTCTCTGCTGTGCTTATTTTCTGTCCTGTGTTGCTTTGCTAGAGTCTTTGATAATCCAAATCTAACGTTAGGAACAGCGACATCTCCCCGCCAGTCGGACTGACTGCTAGTTTGGGTGGTGTCATTTTCTTTAGTCTGTGGCCCAACAGGTAAATTAGGACTCCAACCTAATGTTAGTCAAAGTGTTGAGACATGAAAGCATCAAACATGCGTTTTAGATAAATGAGATGAGAGTATATCCAGTTGTTCCTCACCCATGTTTGCTCAGCGCTGTTAAATTGTATGTACATGACGCAGGAGTTTTCTGGGAAATGGTCACATAAACCTACCATGGCTGACATTGATAATATTTGTGCTGCAACAGTTCCAGCAATTAATAAGCAGTAAAAAGGTGTTGTTGTGACAACAAAGGGGAGCTGTGGGTGGAATTCACACTGTTTGCACATTTCTGCAAGCCTTCAGACCCAAGATCTTTTACATTTCAGGCCTGGAAAAAACGTGGAACCCTATGGATAAATTGATATTGTTTCCTGACACCGTAAGCTTGTTTGAGAAGGTGAAAACGAGGCACAATTGCCAACACGAGACTATCCCATGCTAGGGGTGGTATTTGCTCAAGGGTCTTAGCAGACAACTTTCAGCGGCACGTCTCTTGCAACGCAGTGGAAATCTTCTTCAGGCTATAGTTAATTAGCCGTAATCAGCTGTAGCACACTGAACAGCTTGAAAATGTACCTGCAAGATGAGTCAGTTTAAATGCTAATTAGCTCGTAAGATAGGGTCAGCAGCGCAAGCAGACTCAAACACATACACAGGGCCCCTCCCCAGTCGGAGGCTCGCAGAGTAAAGCTGCAAAACCACTTTTTTCTTTCACTAATAAGATGTTAACTTTTTTGAAGAAACAAATCGCATATCCAGAAATTCTTCTGTGCAGGTGCATTGGAAAATATCATCAACTTGGAACAAAGGAAAAAATCCCCCACTCTGCTCTTGCTATAGCATCGCATTTTATTTACAGAGAAGTAACGTTTCGGTCCCTCCAGACCTTCATCAAGAGTATTTTAAACAACAAACACAACCGGGCTTAAATACATTTTGCCTCTCCCATTCTGTGACCCCAGGTGTGGGACAATAGACAATCTCTTTTCAATGGGAGTATCTCTCAATCAACATGTGTCACTTGTGCAACATTTCACATTCATACAGGCAATCAATATCTTAATTCAATTGCAATACCACATACAACAATTTCATAACACTATCAGGAATATACAGTGACCATCATGACCTGGCTAATGAGCCACGACAAGAGATATACGGTTTGCAACTAAAAGGTTTAACATTTATTCACTGAATATGACAAGAAACCATAGTGGAGTAACAAAGATAACTAAATATACAAGGGATGATGTTAAAGTAACAATGAATGAAAACTATTAACGAGGCCGACTAAACAAAAGCATGGTGCCGGCTGGATGAAGAGAGACAGTGAGCGGTTCACAGCCAGATCTTAAGAACTTAAGAACTCCTGGGAGACAGAGAAACACAGCAGGCCCTGCAGTCTAGCAGTCACAACAGTGACTCCAAAATGTTTAAACTTTTTTAAACTAGGCTTGTATCATGTGGATCAATGTGTGTCATTACTTAGAATTCCTCATGGGGACGACCGAAACTACGCACTATAGCTTTAAAATACTCTTGATGAAGGTCCGGAGGGACCGAAACGTTAGTTTTCTGTAAATTATATCCCGGTCTTGCAGAGTGCACAATTATGTCCTTTGTTCCAAACTAATAAGATGTTAGAAATATATTTCAAAATCACTTTCCCATGATTTTTGACTGATGACTGAACAATAAGCACTGCAGTCAGATGAATGTGTGTGTGTGTGTGTGTGTGTGTGTGTGTGTGTGTGTGTGTGTGTGTGTGTGTGTGTGTGTGTGTGTGTGTGTGTGTGTGTGTGTGTGTGTGTGTGTGTGTGTGTGATTTCTCTCTGTAGCTAACTTCCACTGTAAGCCGTCGGTGCTGATGGTGGATGAGCTGCTGTCTGCATACCCCCACCAGCTGTCTTTCTCTGAGGCCGGCATGAGGATTATGATCACCAGCCACTTCTCCCCCAGAACCCGCCTCACCATGGCCTCGCGCATGCTTATCAATGAGGTACATACACACTCAACTCTTCATGCTCTCACATATTATTCTTTACAATCCTCATTAGGGATGCAATATATTTTGGGTTTTTGTGTGGCATTTAAGGCCTTTATTTGGCAGGACAGTTTAAGATATGGAAGGGGAGAAGGAGGGGGAATGACATGCAGCAAAGGGCTCCAGGTTGTAATTGAACTCACGGCTCGTGCAGCGAGGACTGAGTCTCTGTATATGGGGCGCACGCTCTAACAGGTGAGCTACCCAGGCGCCCCATATATCGTTTTTGTATCGTCATCGCGATATCAACTGGCACAATAAACACTGGCTGCGACATATCGCGAAAGACACTCGGAGATGTTTTGTGTTAGTTGAAAGAATATATCAGAAGAAAAAAAGAGAAGTGAATTAACTAGAAAATAGTCACGTTTAAGAAGCTAGAATCAGAGAATTGTTCAAACCGATTATCAAAATAGTTTAGGCAAATAATTTAATTGTCAATTAATCAATCTTTGCAGCTCTATTAATGCCTTCACAAAACTGGTAGATGCACATTCAAATGTCATTCTTTTTCTAGTGGTGCCTTTTATGTTCAATTCAATGTTCAATTTGTTCAATAAAAGAATGTTGGAAATGATTCCCTTTCATTTGTTTTAAGTTCAACAAGCAATTTGTTGTATTTTAGCAGAATACTGAAAGCAGCAGAAATGCAGAGCAAAGTACACTTTAATATCTGTTTATTTATCGCACTTAATATCGTTATTGCAATATTCAACGTTATCACATATTTTCCTCATATGCAGCCCTATTCCTCATAGAGCTGTTTGTTTTCATCTGTGTATGTATGTATGCATATGTATGTCTATATATTCACTCTTTTATATACAAACTTATATCTGTACATAGTAGTCTTATGTTTATCTTGTTCAGCTTTGTTGATTTTGTTTTATGCAGAGCTGCAGCGATTAGTCGACTAATCGATAAGTCGATCAACAGAAAAACATTCGCTAACTATTTTGATAATCGATTTATTGTTGGCTGAAAAATTGCCGAAAATGCTGTTTTCACTCTCTCAAATATGGATATTTCCTGCTCTTTTCTGTTTAAATATTATATCATATTAAACTTAACATCTTTGGGTTTTGGACAAAACAAGACATTTAAAGACATTAACTTGGACTTTGAGAAACTGGGATGGTCATTTTTCACTATTTTCTGACATTTTTGTAGACCAAACGATTAATTGAGGAAATAATCAGTAGATTAATTTATAATGAGTTAGTTGCAGTCCTGGTTTTTAGCCGTATGTGTTGTGGTTTTGGTATTTTGTCTTGTATTTTTGTTCATTTATGTTGCCTGGTTTAGTTATTTCTGTATGTTTCCTGTGTTTGCATATTTATTCTGGATTTTTCTGTTCCCTGTTGTTGATCTGTCCTGTGTACTGTGGTCTGTGTATTTAGTTGTGTATTTCCCTGTTTATGTTCTGCTTCCTGTTTTCTGTCCTGTCATGTCTAGCTTTACTTTGTTTTCCCGCTTTTGTTGATTGTCCTGCCCCGCCCTAATGTGTTTCACCTGTTGTACCACCGGTCCCTCATTTGTTCATTGCCTCTTGTATTTAACCCCCGTGTTCCCTTTGTCTCATGTCAGATCATTTTGTTTCCTTGTGCCGCCTGTATGTATCTCTCTGTGTCCTGCCCGCTTTAGTTTCATTAAAATCGGTGAGTTCACACCATCTCCTGCCTGCCGTCTCTCTCTGCGTTTGGGTCCACCATTTCTCACCGTGTCACAGAATGATCTGACCAACATGGACCCAGCGGCGAGGCGACTTTTCAAGGAGAAAGTGGCAGAGTTCGAACGCACTGTAGAGAGCCTTTTGAACTTGAGACCTGGTCGGTGTGCCCCAGTTCTGGAGAGGATTTCTAAGCAACAGCAGTGGTTCAAGGAGAGACCGTGGGTGAGCCATTTTGTTCCACACCTAGATGTTGTGAAGAAGAGGTTGGATAGCTTCCTCCATGGCTCACCCACTAGCCTGCCTGTCTCTCAGCCAGCTAACACCTTGGCCACAGGTGCATTGTTTGTTGCCCAGCCCGACTCCCCTAGTCAAGCAGCTGCCCAACCAGGAGGACAGCCTAAGACCTTCAGCTCCTTGTTTGAGTGTTTCGCTACGTGGCTTAGACAGACTGAGGAAGCCAAAAAAGCCAGCCCCAGAGTTGCCAATCAGAGGCCCAGTACCCCTGCTAGCAAATACCCAGAGGTAACCTGGTCGGTGTACACCCCCGACCATCAGCAGTCTTTCGAGGGTACCCGTCTGGTCGTCTTTTCTGGGACCCGGGGAGGTCGAAGACGGGGGAAAGGACGTCACGGCTCCCGTCGCCATGCCCCGCTCTTCACCCCAGAGTCCTCGCCCCCTAGCGTTCACGAGCTGACGTGCAACCCTTCTGTTCCCGAGCTGACGTGCAACCCTTCTGTTCCCGAGCTGACGTGCAACCCTTCTGTTCCCGAGCTGACGTGCAGCTCTCCTGACCCCGGGCTGGCGTGCAGCTCTCCTGACCCCGGGCTGGCGTGCAGCTCTCCTGACCCCGGGCTGGCGTGCAGCTCTCCTAATCCCCGGCTAGCTAGCAGCCCCCCTGAATCCAGGCTAGCTAGCAACCTCCTGATCCCCGGCTGACTAGCAGACTCCCAGATTCACTGCTAGCTAGCAATCCCCCTGAATCCAGGCTAGCTAGCAGCCTTTCTGAGCCCCTGCTAGCTAACAGCCTTTCTGAGCCCCGGCTAGCTAGCAGCCTTCCAGATTCCCTGCTAGCTAGCAACCTTCCTGAGCCCCGGCTGACTAGCAGCCTCCCAGATTCCCCGGCTAGTTAGTAACCTCCCTGAGCCCCAGCCAGTTAGCGGTTCCCCTGAATCCAAGTTGGCTAGCAGCCGCCTTAGTGCCCCCGAGCAGCCGCCTTAGTGCCCCCGAGCAGCTCATTAGTGCCCCCGAGCAGCTCCCTAGTGCCCCCGGGCAACTCCCTAGTGCCCCCGGGCTCATCAGTGCTCCTGAGCAGCTCATTAGTGCCCCCCGGGCTCATTAGTAACCCCCGGGCAGCTCATTAGTGCCCCCGGGCAGTTCCTAGTGCTCCCGAGCCGCTCCCTAATGCTCCCGAGCCGCTCCCTAGTACCCCCGAGCAGCTCTCTAGTACCCCCGGGTCCCCTGGTGACCCCGGGCTCCTCAGGGACCCCGGGGTCCCTAGGGACCCCAGGCCCCCTAGCACCCCTGAGCCTTCTAGCGCTTCCGCGTCTCCTAGCGCTTCCGCGTCTCCTAGCGTTCCCGCGTCTCCTAGCGCTCTCAGGTTGTCCTGTGTCCCAGATCCCTGGCTGGCTAGCGGTCTTCCTGAACCCCGGCTGCTTGGCAGCCTTTCTGATCACCAGTTGATTAGCAGCCCTCCTGATCCACGGCTATCTAGCGGCTCCCCTGATCCCTGGCCGGCTAGCGGTCTCCCAGATCTCCGGCCGGCTAGCGGCTCTCCTGATCCCCGGCTGACGTCTAGCCCCCCTGAATCCCGGCTGACGTCTAGCCCCCCAAGATCTGTGCTGACGGACCTCCCAGAGACTGCGCTGATCTGCACCTCTGAGACTTTGCCGGTCTCCGGCACCCCTGAGACCGCCCCCGAGACCGCCCTTGAGACTTTGCCGGTCTCTGGCACCCCCGAGACCATCCCTGAGACTGCCCCTAAGACTTTGCTGGTCTCCAGTGCCCCCAAGACCGTCCCTAAGACCATGCCGGTCTCTGGCGCCCCTGAGACCACCCTTGAGACTTTGCCTGTCTCCGATGCCCCTGAGACCACCCCTGAGACCACCCTTGAGACCCCCCCAGAGACTTTGCCTGTGTCGGTCAAACCGACTCCTGCCCCTCCTGTTTCGCCGGCACTGCCTCCCAAGGGGCTTTGCCTTGGCCGACCGGCTCGGTCCTCGGAGGGACTCGGTCCTCGGAGGGGCGCTATCCTCGACGTCCAGTTTGGCCGCCCGAGGGGACTCGCCGGCGGCGACGCCCGCCAAAGAACCCTCAACGTCCAGGCTGGCCACCTCAGAACCCTTGACGTCCAGTTCGGCCGCCTGAGGGACTCTGCCTTCGTCGCCGGTGGCCAGAAGGTTCCTACCTCCGTCGCCGGCCACCAGAAGGCTTCTGCCTTCGTTGCTGCCCTCTGTCCCCTGTTGCCGAGGTCTCTCTGTCCCCTGTTGCCGAGGTCTCTCTGTCCCCCTGAGTGGCCCCGCTCTGTTTTCCCCGAGTGGCCCCGCTCTGTTTCCCCCGGGTACCCCAGTGACTCTTTGCCCCCTGTGCCCCAGGGCACTCTCCTATGCCCCAGTGACTCTGTTTCCCGGTTCCCCCTGTGACTCTTGCCCTCCCTGGTTTGTTTTTTTGTTTTTCTGATGTTTTTTTTTTTTTTTTTGGTCGTCTGAAATCCGCCCCTTGAGGAGGGGGTACTGTTATGGTTTTGGTATTTTGTCTTGTATTTTTGTTCATTTATGTTGCCTGGTTTAGTTATTTCTGTATGTTTCCTGTGTTTGCATATTTATTCTGGATTTTTCTGTTCCCTGTTGTGTTGATCTGTCCTGTGTACTGTGGTCTGTGTATTTAGTTGTGTATTTCCCTGTTTATGTTCTGCTTCCTGTTTTCTGTCCTGTCATGTCTAGCTTTACTTTGTTTTCCCGCTTTTGTTGATTGTCCTGCCCCGCCCTAATGTGTTTCACCTGTTGTACCACCTGTCCCTCATTTGTTCATTACCTCTTGTATTTAACCCCCGTGTTCCCTTTGTCTCGTGTCAGATCATTTTGTTTCCTCGTGCCGCCTGTATGTATCTCTCTGCGTCCTGCCCGTTGGTTTTTCCTGCCTCTGTTCTGCTGTCTTTAGTTTCATTAAAATCAGTGAGTTCACACCATCTCCTGCCTGCCGTCTCTCTCTGCGTTTGGGTCCACCATTTCTCATCGTGTCACAGTATGTCTATTTCTGTGTTCTTTAGAGAGCATTGAAAAGCCAGAGCCAAGTTTCCTGTATGTGTTTACACTTCTTTGGCCATTAAATCTGATTCTGATATGTGTGCACACTGTGTTCGACCCTATGTTGAGTTATGTGGTTTTACATGCTACAATCTATTTCAAATTGGGAAAAGTTGAAAAGCAACAAAGCTACCCTCAAGTTACTTTCAAAAAAATCCCTGCCAACGCAGAGTCTTAGCATGAATACAAACTAAATAACCCTGTCTGGGTTCCACAGAAGAGGGAGTGAAATGAATGTTAATTTTCTTTCGGATATTACAGCCAACATTTTCTCTCAAGCACCTGTCTGCTGCAGACTACAGCCTGGATGTAAATCCAAAGCAAACAACCACATTTGGACTGAAAGAAGAGAAAACAACATTAAAGGGTAACTTTGTTTTTTTTCAACCTGGACCCTATTTTCCTGTGTTTTTGTGTCTAAGTGACTCAATCTTTAACATTGGTCCAGTATTAAGCACTTTTGTGTATTTACCTTCACAAAAGTGCTGGTTTTGTCACCGACAGGCTCAGATTAATATTCTAAGTGTCTGAGAACATTATAGAAAGGAGGTCGACATTTCTGTTAAAGAGTAAGATCCTTTTTTGGAACATAAAAACATCTGTGATATTGTGTTCACTAAACCCACCAGACTCCATGTAAATAAACTTTTCGTATCGTAAAATACACTTCATTAAAGTCGACAGAAACAAAATAAAACTCCACTTTTCCAATCATCACAACTCTAGTTGTGGTTGAAATGAACACATCGTTTACCAATTTACATGTGAAAATATGTTGGCTCTATACACGCTAAAATTATTGCTTTTTTAAATAGAGTCTGGTGGGTTTAGCGCTAGCGACTTCAGAGCTGTTTCTGGTTAAACAGAAGGCCTATCTCTGAAGGGATCCTTTCCATAATGTTATCAGACACTGCGTCTGACAACATTGCCTTTCAGTGGCAAAAAAAAGCACTTTTAGTGGACCAAATTGATGATGCACATTTGCTCCATAGGGTAACGTTGCAGCCCGGTCTGTGGCTGCCGGTCACAGGGTTCTCGCTATCTACTACTGGAGCAATGTTAAGGATTGTTGTTGCTATCAGTCACTTAGACACTAAAACATAGGATAATAGGGTCCAGGTTGAAAAAACACGAAATTACCCTTTAACTTCTGCTTCAGACAAATATGAGAAGCTTTTTTTCTGATTTCTATAATATAATTATTATTTTTTTTTAACTAGTTAACTAGGATTAAAAATGGATCTGACACACTACCATTCGTGTTATGCAACAGCAATACAAAATGTCCAAATGTGTTAATGGAAGTATTGTAGTCAAAGCTTGATGTGTGTAATAATGTTCCATAATCCCTTCCAGAGACAGAGACTGATCAACACCACGGAGACCCGAGTCAACCGCATCACTAACGGTGACTCTGACTCAGCGGCCAGGGCTCAGGGGAGGCGGGGCTTAGAGAATGGGATGGGCGGAGCTGAGCAGGGTTTGAACGGGAGGAGTCGACTTCAGCTGCTGGAGTCTGGGAACGAGACGGAGAACGAAAACGAGGACAATGAAAACAATGAGAACGACGAGGAAGGAGAAGTAGAAGACAACAGCAATGGCCCCCTGGTGCCTTTCAAAGTGCCAGGTACAGCACAGCTGACATGTTGAAATCAAATGATCCCTGTCAAGGAATGTTTTCTTTCTTTTTTTGTTGTAAATATGTTTATTGCAGATCAACATTGGGTTCAGACTGCACTGGTTCATACAAGCAATATTATTTTTTTATTCATACAATTACAACAATACAGCAGCAACCAAGAACATATACGATTGTAATTAGTTGGCAGATTATAAATACATCAATGGTGAGGCACAGTAGCAAATAGCAAGACTTATGTTAACAGACTAAAGAGCAAACCCAGAGTCAAAAGAGGAAAGAAAAATGTCCTTTGCAACTACCACTATTACAGTATTAATATACAGTATGTGACCCCCCTCATCCCACACTTTCTACCCCCAGCCCCCTTAAATGTTTCAAAACGGGTCCCCATGCCCTATCAAACACAGTCCTCCTCCCTGCATTCGTGAATCTAAAGCCTCTCCAGATGGAGGACCTCACCCAGTTCTCTCAGCCACATCTCAAATGAAGGCACAGCATCAGACGTTTATATAAATTTTTTTTAGCCAGTACAGTACCCAGATACACTGGACATTTGTCCAGGCCAGAGTTCAAAGCAGTGACATTTGTAGACCCCAGAATGGCCACAAGGGTGTTGGGCTCCCATTGCTTGTTAATGGCTTTTGAGTAGTAATCAGATACAGAAGACCAGAATGAGTGGAGGTTAGGGCATGTCCAAAGTTGGAAGAAATGTTTGTTGTTGGTGTAATGTATCACTGAAGCCATCATGCTATCTTTGTCCTTCTCCCTCCAGCTGGAGCGTGTAACAAGCTGAAGTGGCTAGTAATGTGGCCGCTGTCCCTGCTTCTGTACCTCACCGTGCCCAACTGTGCCAAGCGGCGCTGGGAGAGGTGGTTCATGGTCTCCTTCTTCACCGCCACCATGTGGATTGCCGGCCTCTCCTACATCATGGTCTGGATGGTCAGTCCAGTCGCCCTCACTCACAAACACTTAACAAATTGCACTTACATGTCACAGTTGCATGTGGCTCTTTGTAGTTTAGTTTAAAGCTACTACTACATTACTTCCCTAGAAATAGACCTTTTTCCAGAAATAAGGCAACAGAGTGTTATAATGAATCAAGAATATAACATCTGAGACTGCATGAAAATAGTTCTGGTTGATTGTTAAAGCTTTAGTGCGTAACTTTTTGATATTAATGAACGTCTGTTACATTCAAGCCATTGCCAAATGAGTCGCTGTTACAGCCGCAGCAAATAAACACAATTTAAATGAGACCGTCAACGTAAATAGAAGTTTATTCACAAATGAACTACAATTAATTAAACCAAAACTATGGGAGTCTGGAGGTCTGGCCAAAATAAACAAAAGAAGAGAAGAAGCCTGGGCCAACCCATCAAGGGCCGTCGGACCCAGAACTTCCCCCCCTAAACTAAAGAGTAAACTAACTAATAGAAACAAAGCCATGAAAACTAGACTACCAGACCTCCATCCTCAAAGCAATAAAATAAAAGAAGGATAACAGAAAACAACAGAAGACAACAATAATCCGTGCTGCTTCAGTCTCTCCACGAGCGATTTCTGTCTCCCAGCCTCTTATATCCAGGGGCAGGGCCACCCTCAATCACAGATCAGGAACACCTGAGATGAACAGAGAGGAGGAAAAAGCAGGGCGGGGAGCACATAACAGTCACTACAAAGCTAATTAAGACTATCAGCTCCACACAACTCTCTCTGTGTTTCTCAGTATGGCTATGTTCAGAAGATTGTGTCGTCCGGCAACTTTCCACACAGAAACTCGATTGAAGATAATTACCTCTTTTGAAGAGTCCATCATGTTTTTTTAATCCTCCGTGGCTGAACTATATATATACATAAAAGAGTATATGTTTGCTTTCAGGTGACTGTGATCGGCTTCACTTTGGGCATTCCAGACGTTATCATGGGCATCACCTTCCTAGCAGCAGGCACCAGCGTCCCGGACTGCATGGCTAGTGTTATAGTCGCACGGCAAGGTACACACACACACGCACGCACGCACACACACACACACACACACACACACACACACACACACACACACACACACACACACACAGTGAAAAAGCCTAAAGTCCACCTCAAAGGGACTTACCATCTCCAACAGAAAACACTGTTCACAAACTGCTCCAAACAGCTCTATTGTAGTCCAGCCTTTACTTCAGAGACAGACGTGGTCACTTTGTAACACACGTTATAATGCTCACCTAGCTGCTAGAGTGGTACGCCCTCATACTCTGCTTCTGACTGGCTAGTAGTCCTTACCTAGGTACTGTCAGGGCACGCCCTCATACTCTGCTTCTGACTGGCTAGTAGTCCTTACCTAGGTACTGTCAGGGCACGTCCTCATACTCTGCTTCTGACTGGCTAGTAGTCCTTACCTAGGTACTGTCAGGGCACGTCCTCATACTCTGCTTCTGACTGGCTAGTAGTCCTTACCTAGGTACTGTCAGGGCACGCCCTCATACTCTGCTTCTGACTGGCTAGTAGTCCTTACCTAGGTACTGTCAGGGCACGCCCTCATACTCTGCTTCTGACTGGCTAGTAGTCTTTACCTAGGTACTGTCAGGGCACGCCCTCATACTCTGCTTCTGACTGGCTAGTAGTCCTTACCTAGGTACTGTCAGGGCACGTCCTCATACTCTGCTTCTGACTGGCTAGTAGTCCTTATCTAAGTACTGCACATGTGCGACTCCCAACAAAGATGGAACAGAAGTGCGAGGCCTCAGTCTGTAGCTAAAACAGAGAGCTCAACACACAGGGTGAAAAGACGAGCTGCAACAATGTGCAGTACAACAAAAATATGGTGTTTTTTGAAAATTAAAGTGGCCATATTATGCTCATTTTCAGGTTCATAATTGTAATTTTAAATTGTATCAGAATAGGTTTACATGGTTTAATTTTCAAAAAACACCATATTTTTGTTGTAACATCTTTGTTGTCAGTAACACATGCTCAGTAGCTAGGTAAGGACTACATGAGCTAGCTATCTCTTTCTGCAACTTCGGCCTGTACAAGGCAGGATTAGCCAGGAGACTTCTTCTAAATGAGGGCGCACTTCCAACTTTGTGTGGAATACCTGCAGAACAGGGACATTAGTTAGCAGAATTACGACAGTAGTTCTATACAATGTATTTTGTAGATTAGAGTGAATTCGTGTGTGTTGTAGCAGTGTTTTGCCATTGATAACGAGCTAACATGCTAGCGCTAGCATGCTAATGGTTAGCCCCCTAGGCCCCTCATCTCGGCTAGTTACATAGAAAGCCGTGCACATTTTGAACAGAACACCCGGAGACTGAAGGCAGGACACATTCAGAAACCCGTATCTCACTCAAAACAGCATAGATGGGTTTTTTTTTCAAAGTTTGTATGTGTGTGGAAGCACCAGAGACACAAAATAACACATATTATGATTTTTTCATAATATGGACACTTTAAATCATGTAAACCTACTCTGGTACAACCTCTAAATACAATTATGAACCTGAAAATGAGCATAATATGAGCACTTTAAGTAAAAGTTTTAATATCACACTGTAAAAATTTACTTAAAGTATTAAAAGTAAAATGACTCAATGCAGAAAAATCCTCACAATTTGGAAATTTAATGAGCTAATCATATCAGCTGGACTTTTTAATAATTTTAATAAAACGTCACAAGTAAAGTAAAGTACAAGTACCTCAACATTTGTAATTAATTGAGTAATTAATACATTCCATAATTGAGACACACACACACACACACACACACACACACACACACACACACACACACGTACGTGCAAGAGGTTGAAATCACTATTTGTGTTGGGTCAAACAAAGCTGGAATGCTGTTAAGAGGAATGGCGTGACTCAGCACAATATTGCTTGTTACATTTGACTTGTCCCTGTCTGTATACAGACCTTGACAGTGTTTCTCTCCCTGCATCAGGTCTGGGAGACATGGCCATCTCCAACTCCATAGGCAGTAATGTGTTTGACATCCTGGTGGGCCTGGGCCTGCCCTGGACCCTGCAGACACTCTGCATCGACTACGGCTCCAACGTGAGTGCTTCTCAGCTCCGCCACAGGAAATTCTGCTGGACAGATACTCGTTAATGATAATCTTTGTTTATAGAGCACTTTTCAAAATCCAATTCAAAACAGCATAGAAAACACAGAACTTACAACATGAACACATTCCCTCCCCCCTGAACACTCCCATTCGTTAAAAACATCAGGGGCCTCATTTATCAACAGTGCGTAGAAAAGGTTCTAAATTCTGTCTCAAGTACAAAAAAATCTGTATTTAGCAAACGTGCGCAAGCCAATATTACACACATCAGTAAGTAATCTATCTTTTTTTTAAAGATTATTTTTTGAGCATTTTAGGCCTTTATTTATAGGACAGCTGAAGACATGAAAGGGGTGCGAGAGAGAGGGGGAATGACATGCAGCAAAGGGCCACGGGTTGGAGTCGAACCCGCGGCCGCTGTGTCGAAAGTAAACCTCTGTATATGGGCACATGCTCTACCAGGTGAGCTACCCATGCGCCCAGTAAGTAATCTTGATAAATCCCACCTGTTCTAAACCACAATCGTCGTCCACGCTTAGGCCATTTGCATTCAGAAACGCAAATCACACAAATGTGTTTTTTGTAATAATGACAAAGAGAGCAAAGAAGAGGAACTTCTTAAACACAGACATGGAGAGGTTGAATCCAACCAACAAATATAGTTTGGTTCACTCAGTACATGAGAATTTACAAACAAAAGAAAAAAAGCTGCATGGGAGAAGATCACCAATCCAGTTAATTCTCCCAGAAAAAAAAAAAGGATTTGACATTAAAATGTCATCTGTGCGTAAGTACGGTTGATAAATGATGATCAATACAAACTATGGGGTGTATTGAAACCTGTACAGTGTAGGTAAGAATAGGAACAACATTGAAAAGAATAAAAGACCGTTCAAAGGAGGTTTAAGCTCAAATAAAATCAGGAAAGGCTCTCTGATAAAAGTATGTTTTAAGAAGGGCCTTAAAGGAGACAGTGGACTCAGCTGACCTGATATCTTCGGGCAGATGGTTCCAAAGCCTCGGGGCCGTGATTGCAGATGCTCTGTCTCCTTTAGTTCTCAGCCGGGCCTCTGGAACAAACAAAAAACCTCCGCCCGAGAATCTCATAGTACGTATCGTCAGGGTGCAATTTCCAGGGGGGATGCGTGGGATTTCCCCCTTTCTGGTCTACATATCCCTAACTCTGCTGAATTATTTTTACCCCCAGTGGGGACAAAATGTCTAAACCCCCCCCCCCCCCCCCCCCCCCCCCCAAGTGATCAATGCTACTTCACCAATAGACTAGGGCTGGGCGATATATCGATATCGGGATATGAGACTAGATATCGTCTTAGATTTTGGATATCGTAATATGGCATAAGTGTTGTCTTTTCCTGGTTTTAAAGGCTGCATTACAGTAAAGTGATGTACTTTTCTGAACTTACCAGACTGTTCTAGCTGTTCTATTATTTGCCTTTTCCCCACTTAGACATTATGTCCACATTACTGTTGATTATTTATCTAAAATCTGAGTGTGAAGATATTTTGTTAAAGCACCAATTGTCAACTCTAGAATATCGCCGCAATATCGATATCGAGGTATTTGGTCAAAAATATTGTGATATCTGATTTTCTCCATATCGCCCACCCCTACAATAGACCATATAATATATACCTAAAATAGAAGTATTTTATAAGTAAAGGGGTGTAACGTGAACAGTCTATAGTGCCATAGAACGATATAATCCGAGCAGCAGTTGCTGGTTGTATTTAGCCGCTATAGTGCTCTGGGACGCCGGCTACCAGCGGCACTGCCAGATGACACACCCTGTGTGCCGTGTGTATGGTACTAGGAGGTCAGAGAGCAGGGTGTGATGCCATGAAGGGCCCTAAAAGTGATCAGTAAAATCTTAAAATCTATTCTAAAACATACTGGGACTGAAACCAGAAGAGAACAGAGCTGATTCTTCACCAACACTTTGAATTACTTTTCACACAGGAATAAGTCATTTGGAATAGGTGTAATAAAAGTCATAAATACAGGATGTGATTCTGCGTGTGTCAGGACAGAGCAAGAGTCTCTATCCTATTTTGTTTAGACCAGACTTTTTTAAAAAGGAACGCTGACAATATATCTTCTGTGAGAAAATAGTGTAATCTCTGTGTTTGTCTCCTCAGATCTATCTTAACAGCAGAGGACTCATATTCTCTGTTGGACTCCTGCTAGCCTCAGTATTCGTCACAGTGAGTACCAGATTTGTACAATTTACTGAATTGGGCTGTCCTGGCGATTCTGGGGGGCTAAAGCACGTTGATCCAACATCTTTGTAGGTTTTTTTTCCTAAATATATTTATTGGAATTTTAAAATACAACAAACAAACAAAACAAAAATCCTAGCGGCAAAAGTCAATAGACTGAATTGCCTTTTTTTGTTGACATTGATGATGAGAACATCTTAAAAGCCAAGTAGGAGGCACATACTGTAGATCCAACACTATTGGAGCACCAACGATAACACGCAATGCTAGACCAGGAGCATTGTAGCTTCACACATGACCAGAAACAATGGATGAAACTGCCAATCTCAGTAACATTTACAGCAGAGTGGAGACACATTAGGATCCATCTTGTTTTTGAGAGCAGGTGTAACATGCACGCAATGTATAATATTTTTGTAGTTTTCAATCCAACCATAGGTATCAATTTAAAATAGAGTCAGCCTACTGTGGTGCCAGATCCCTACACATGAAGTCCCGCATGTAGATAGGAAATCTAGCCAACGATGATGGAGACAACATGATGAATTGAGAGAAATCTGTCAACAGTGTGTTGAGAGAAATGACAAAACACACCAAAGGGACGAGACGTAATAAGTCTTCATAACAGCAGGCGGCGCTAATCTGTATTGTCGCCCAAAAATGAAAACCAGCAGCCGGACAAACGTGTCACGTGGGTCTGGTTTCTCCGGAAATTCAAAGACAGACTGTCATGGCGGCTTGTTCAGAATACGATCTCATATTGTACTAAAATAGTTCACTGAAACGTGTTTCTGAAAACATTTTAAGCGAGAAATCTGTCTTCATTTCAGATCGACAAAGGTCAGTTGAAAAGATTTTTGTCAGATTTTGAGAGACTTTACTCACGCTCATCTCGCTCCTCGTTTCTGGGTTAGCACTCTACCAATCAGATGGGTCATTTAAGTCCGACTGCCGGCAGTGCCCTCCCCGCCGATTATACATGTCAAATCGGCCAAAATGAAGGCCGGCAGCCCCTCGGACGGACGACGGCATGGAACACACCGAACAGACTCGAGTCACCTCGCCAGACTGTCCAACGGCTTTGTCCAGGCCTTAAAAGTGCTCATATTATGCTTTTTGGCTTTTTCCCTTTCCTTTATTATTAAAGGAAAGGGAAATATCTTTCCTTTAATAATATATATATATATATATATATATATATATATATATATATATATATATATATATATATATATCTTTGTTGTGCATGTAATAGGTTTACAAAGTGAAAAAACCCAAAGTCCACCCCAAAGGGACTTACCATCTCCAACAGAAAACACTGTTCACAAACTGCTCCAAACAGCTCTATTGTAGTCCAGCCTTTACTTCTGTGATGAACGTGCGTAACTTTGTAACACAGGTTATAATGCTCGCCTAGCTGCTAGCATGGCACACCCTCATACTCTGCTTCTGACTGGCTAGTAGTCCTTACTTAGCTACTGCACATGTGTGACTCCCAACAAAGATGGTACAGAAGTGAGAGGTCTCACTCTGTAGCTAAAACAGAGAGCTCAACACACAGGGTGAAAAGAGGAGCTGCAGCAATGTGTAGTACAACAAAAATATGGTGTTTTTTGAAAATTAAACCATGTAAACCTTTTCAGGTACAACCTCTAAATACAATACAATACCTGAAAATGCACTTTAAACTAATTCCTCCTCTCCTGTCTGCAGGTTCTCGGTGTCCATTTGAACAAATGGACTCTGGACAGGCGACTGGGCTTGGCCTGCCTCGTCCTGTACGCCATCTTTCTATGCTTCTCCATCCTCATCGAGTTCAACGTCTTCATCTTCGTCAACCTCCCTATGTGCCGAGACATCCACTGACCGCCCTCCTCCTCTTCTTCTCCGTCTTCTTCTTCCTCTGGTTGAAGGAAGAAAACCCTCTCCCGGTTTCCAGTTTCTCGGCACCTTGAAACCAAGTCCTATCTTTTTTATTTTTTTCAAATAGAAAATAGAGCACTATATGAGTTATCTTTGGTGCAATACACACAAGAAAGAAGACACCGGAAGTTGTTTTTTTTGGGGGAGGGGACCGGACAGGAGGCGTGAAAAAGAAAGTCCCAGCAGCAGAGATTGCTGCCAATCGTTGAATGAACCGAAAGGTTGGCTAGAGTGAACTTAACTGTATTTACACCAACAGTTAGGCTACTGTTGGTGAAGAAGCTGCTACTGTAACTGACTGAGAGAAGTCCTGCGCTAACAGAGATTTTTAGCTGGAATGTTTGTTACTCTTTGTACAAGTTTGGATATAAGCACACCATTAAGGTACTTTTAGGTAAAAAACTGTCTTTCTGTGTATATATTTGAGGATTATATAAGTACTTATATTAGCTGATATATGGGATTCTCTTATGCACAACTGGATCCGTCTTGCCGAGCTGAATGATGCTATGACAGTGACAATATTAAGTGTTTTCCTTTAGTGATTTGGTGTGCCAGTTATTCACTCCAAATGCTTCAAGATGTCTCCCATACGCGGTAGCAGCCGACACAGCATGCTGTACCAGCCACAAGTCGACTCTAGCTTTGCACTTTGACAGGCAGACTCTAGATTGTTAACACTATTCACACAGTTTCTTCTTGTTTGTCTCTCTACAGGCATATCCGAGTACATGTGGGCTTTATTTATTTCTCTGTAATAAAACCCACATGTGAACGGGATGTGCCTGGAACTGACATCCAGCACTGTCACTTTATTGATTAGAGATCTTCTTCTATTATTGCAAAGCGTCTACAGGTACTCGAAACATATAACTACTGAATTTAAAGTTCCCTCTAGACGGTAGACCTCTTGTACATATTGAAGAATTAGTTTTTAGTCTCAGAGTTGAGTATAACATTATTACTTCTTAAAGCCAAAAGTATTTTTAGAATAGGACTAAGTCTTAGATGTGGACTTTTGAGCATCAGCTCGAGTGCACAGTAAGTGTATGTGTGCGTGCGTGCGTGCGTGCGTGCGTGCGTGCGTGTGTATGTGGTGTGTGTGTGTGCGTGCGTGCGTGTGTATGTGGTGTGTGTGTGCGTGCGTGCGTGCGTGTGTCACAGTCTCGAGGGGAACCAAGGACACCACTGTTACTGGGAAGACATAATCATGATTTATTTATGAATTAATTTATTCAAAGATCATGTCTAAGTACCAGTTTCAGCCCTTTGGATCATGTACAGTGTATTTAAACGGGACGTTCTCCGCTCTTTGACGACGGAGCTGTACAATGTACTGTACCTAATATATAATCTAAGTACTGGAAACTGACTTGATGTTGTTTATATTTAAGAATAGAACTTTATAATTTATACGTTTTGTATAGTTTGGAAAGATATCGCAACATTTCTATAACAGTGTTTTTTTTGACAACGCACGGCCAAGTCAAGTTGCCGTGGAAATGTTTAGATTTTGGTGAGATGGCCTAAAAAAAAATGCAATCTTAATCACTTGTCCTAACATGGGTGGAAGATGTTGCCCCTCCCCTCGCTACGGTTGAGTATCGTTAAAATTCTTTCCATACTAATACCGTGACCTTGATTTTGGTTCCTGAACGATACCTTTTTCGATACCAATTTTATAAAAACCCATTTTAACAAGAAAAAGAAATTACAACATTATACATTATGGCACAAATCTTTTTCTTTATTTATTTATCCTACCACGTGATCCCCGTCTCTGTGTAACGTAGAGTTTTTCCTGCGTGTCTCTACAATGTGCAACGTTTGACAGCCAATCACAAACACTATCAGATCTTGGTAGAAGCATGCTGCATGCTTATTGGCTCACTGACGCTGATGAGATTTGCTCCTTTGGTTTTGAAATTTGGTATTAAATGACAAGGCATTTTTCAATACCTTGATACTAAGGAGGCAATTTCGACCGGTGCTTAAAAAGATTTTAAATTCGGTACCCAGCCCTACCCCTCGCGTGTTGAATTAGTGATGAATCACGGATGTGAAAGATTCCCTTCCAGATAAAAAGGAAGTGCGTCCTAATGGGAAGCCACCCTTTGAACTTTCACAACAAGTTGTTTCTTAAATCACAGTGCTTTAACTCTCGTGCCATCCCTTGTATTTAAGGCTTCAAAACCAACGCTTGTGGCCATTCTCCTGCTTGTCTTTGAGCCAAAAAAAACACATTTGTCAACAGTATTGCAACTCTGTTTCAGCATGTGTTCAAACTAAATGTGGAAGAAATGTACTATTATTTTATTTCATTTTTTTGAGAATTCTCATGTTATTAGAGCTGCTGATTAATTGAAAGCATCCTCTGCATTGTAGGTGTTGATGTGCCTCCGGCAGCCACAAGAGGGCGATGTAGAGCTGTGTGACATCTTCAGAGATGGCTGTTATTTTACACACTCAGTAGAAAGTGGTTTGGGATTTTTTTTTTTCAGGTAGGCTACCTAGAGATATTAAATACTGGTCGGTTTGCATGCCTCTTTCATAATTCCGATTATTTTATGTGTAATTTATATGCATTTTCCAAGTTCTAAAAAGGCACTGCCTTGATTATGCTGTACATATCAGAGATGGATATGCTATTAGAAACACAGATGTTGGAATGACTTCTGATGAACAGTTATATTTGAAGATATATACTGTATTTAGAATGTAGGCCTACAACATTTAGTTTTCAGCTAATTAACATCGTTTTATGCTCATGTCTTTGGAATTGTTTGTAAATCCTCACTTTTGTTGATGAGGACCACTGGGCAGAGCTCCAAGACACAGAGAGATGAAGATGTTGACCTTGTTCCCAGTGGTCTTCCTGCAATAAACTGATTTACATACACACATCTCTTTACCACGTCTTTATGAGCTGTTCGCTGGACTGACCACTTCATCATTCACTTCCTTATTTTGACAGAAAATGCCTCAAATTGATTAATCGATTATTAGTCTTGCTTTGCCCGACCTTCCTCCACAGCGGTGCGAAGGAAGGTCTGGCTAGTCCACACAGCATTCCGGGTGAGGGAGAAAAAAGTGCTCTGGTTTATTGGCTTTTCTTTAAACCAATCACAATCGTCATGGCCGGCGCTAAGCCCTGCACGGAGCCCCAGCTGCTCTGCAAAATAGTCTTGTTTTGGTGGAATGTGTACGTTCAAAAGTTGTTTTAGTCGTGCAATAGAAAACTCAGATTGGACAGATAGTCTAGCTAGCTGTCTGGATTTACCCTGCAGAGATCTGAGGAGCAGTTAACCATAGTCCTCTGAAATCCACCGGAGTTTAAAATTCCAACACAAAAGAAGCATTAGGTACCAGAAATCCGGTAAAAAAAAAAGGACATACCGTGGAATTTCAGGCGGCAACGGGTAACGTCGTGATATAGACTAGTCCATTATCAAAATAGTTGGCAACTAATCTATTCATCTTTGCAGCTCCAATTTACAGTGCCAATTATTATTTTAAGATGACTTTGCCTGTAACATTCTGACAATCATGCCTGTGATAAAGTAGATCATCAAGTCTGATGCGTTTACTATAACATTCTTCAAATATTCAGTAATACTTTCTAATAAGGCATCATTTATAGAGTGTTAATAGCCTACTAATGTCTAATAGATCAGTTGACAACATTGCAGGCTCTTCTTGAGGATCTAAAGAGACAAAACAAGTGCCATGCTGATGGAGAAGAAATACCAACAATCAGGATGCTTCACAATATGATGACCCAAAACTGGACGTATCAATATTTTCATCAACAATGGGTCATTTGACCATAACGATGAACCCACTATGAATCACATCAGCAGTTTCCATAAAAGGCATGTTAGCATGATTCAGCTTTGTTTTGGTTTTACTGCCAGCCCAGCAATATAACTGTTTTGATTCACTCTCTTCGCTGCCAACACCACTGCAGGCAGGCAGCTATTTTCTGCTTTTTCTGACCCCAAGTGACCAAATACACTATGGCTATAAATGCTTATACCATTGATAAAGCCATTGGCTACAACTTACACACATAAGACGTAATTTAATGTCTTACACTTTAACCCTCATACTTTAGTTCATCAACCCACATCAATTAACAGGTAGGCCTATAATCAATATTTATTTCATATTTAATAATACAATTATTTTATTTAGGCTTTATATAGGCTATTTAACATGCTGTGCATTTCTGTAACATTTCTACAGTATGCCTATTATCAAACTTTCTACGCAATAATAGGTTAGCTATTATAGGGCTACTTTAGCTAGTTTTAGCTAAACTAACTTTAGCTAGTTTTAGCTAGTTAGTGATTCCACCACTCCATCTATTTTTTTCTATGTGGCAACTGTAATAATAGGGCATGCATATCATAGTTAACCTAATTGCTTATGAAAAGTGACAACACTAAAATGCTAATGAAAAACTTTTAGTGTCGACATTTGACTTTAATGACAAAAAGAAAAGTCAAGGTAAACATCGTCATTACCTCCTCAGCCAATCAGGCAGAGGCGTCATATTACCGCTGCTCTCCTCCTCTGGGTCTGTCACAGCTCGGTGCTGCCGAGACCCAGTCCCGGTCTCTCTGTTTCTGTCCGACATTAAACCATGTTACCGACCGGGTCCGGGGACAGTGAGGTTCCTCGGTGTCACTCGAAAACCAAACAAAACGTTTCCTCGCGGAGCATAACCAGACTACAACACTGATTTACTGTAGGCCTACTAAAAGGAACTACTTTAAGGTGAGTAAAAGTAGTCTTTCTGCAGAGGTAAACTGGTTGACTCTTGACCATCATTTGTGGTTTTATCCAGCAGGAATGTCAGGAAGTGTTTGTATTGACTCCAACTTTGATGAAAGTTTTCTGCACGCAGTGGAATACCTGGTTAGAAGAAATGTTAGCCTACTGTTCATTCTGGAATTGTAGGAGAATGAATATAAGGAGAATGTAGGCCTACAGCAACATACAGATGAATAAAAATGTCTGGTATGAGGAAACTTTAATTAAATCAAACTCAGTTTTGCTTTCAGTTGCTACGTGTGGAGAGTCATGGACAGGGCCGGCCCTGACCAATTTGGTGCCCTAGGCAAGATTTTAGCTGGTGCCCCTTTGCATCGCAGCCAATTCCACCCCCAAACATTGTGTTCATACACTCACGAAGAAAGCTTTATGTGTTTAAGGTCGTTTTTATTTTAAAAAACATACACTCTTGATGTAGGTCCAGAGAGACCGAAACATTAGTATTTTCCAAAAAATTGTGGAGCTGAACTAGGGCTGGGAAATATATCGATATTATATCAATATCAGAATATGAGACTAGATATCGTCTTAGATTTTGGATATCGTAATATCGTAATATGGCATAAGTGTTGTCTTTTACTGCTTTTAAAGGCTGCATTACAGTAAAGTGATGTACTTTTCTGAACTTACCAGACTGTTCTAGCTGTTCTATTATTTGCCTTTTCCCCACTTAGACATTATGTCCACATTACTGATGATTATTTATCTAAAATCTGAGTGTGAAGATATTTTGTTAAAGCACCAATTGTCAACCCTAGAATATCGCCGCAATATCGATATCGAGGTATTTGGTCAAGAATATGGTGATATCTGATTTTCTCCATATTGCCCAGCCCTAAGCTGACCAAGAGCAGTGTGCGGTAGGCTATCTTCTGTACTCAAGACTTTATTTAAAAAAAAAATGTAAGAAAAAAACAACAACACAAAAACAGTATTAAAGAAACAATGATGCGTCTCTAGCCAACCCAGAAAATAGGGCCTGATATAGGCTATGTAGTTATGTTGTTATGTGGGCTTTGGAGTGCCCGTGGCGCCCCTATATGGATGGATGGCGCCCTTAGCACTTGCCTATGCTACGGGCCGGCCCTGGTCACGAACCTGGAAGCTTTGGGAGTTTTCTGCATGTTGAGTTATACAGATGGAAAGTTATCCCCCTCTTATCTGTAGAAAGTGTATTTATTTATTTAATGGTGTTTGCTTAAATGGTGGCTCCACTAGTCCTGCAAAAGCATTCCTGAACCTGCACATGGCAGCAGCATTTTTTTTTTTAAAGTTCAGTAAGGTCAAGTAAGACTGTGCTACTTATTAGGCCCAAATACCTCAAGCATTTTCTGACTATATAAAGCTTCTCCTAAAAGTACATACAGGTGCATGGCTATACATCACACACATTTTAGACAGGGACTTCAAAGTATTTTCTCCTGGTAATACGACTTCCATGTGTCTCTAAAACCCCCAGGCCTTTACTGCAGTTTTATATAAATTTAGGGACTTTACAAAAATGTGTGTGTGTGTGTGTGGAGATCTGTTATATTTTAAGTATTACAAGACCATCCCACATGTTATACAATTTCTTTCATAATTATAACTAAAATAGGCAAAGCATAAATAATTACAATATGCACCCCAACCTAAATTATAAAAGAAATCTGTGATGAAAATAAATGCATCAATAAAATCCCATCCCCTGCTCTCCCAAAATGTCAGGCTATCCTCCCTTCAGCAAAAATACATACAGTCCCTTACTTGGTTATTTCCCAGATATTACTCCACTATCAGGGCCCTACGTTATAAGAACACAACACGTTGCAGCATCTCCCAATTACCTTTCACTGATCACTGATAGGGGATTGTTTTTCCTTCAGAAGTATGTAATACCCGTCTGAACCGGACAGAGCACAACATACTCTCCTGCAGCTCAGTTCTTATCCCTCTCTGTTCCTTCTAAATGAGCAGTGAGTTGAAGTTTATCGATGTAATAAAGGGGCCAATTTCCTCATTTAAGCTGCTTTGGAATCTGTTAGAGAGATTAGTTTATCTGCAAAACCAAGGATTCCTGGCACAAAGAGCCATGTTACATGCTGCCTTGTGGAAATGATTCAGCAGTAAGGGAGTTAAGGGCCGTCCACACCAAGAACAAGAACTATAACAATAACTATAAATCTATAGTTTAAAAAATCGTCCTAACTCAAGTGGATGGTGGAGTCCACACCACAACTATAACGACAACGACAGTGAAGAACGATATTGTTGGGATCACTTTCAAAGCAATTTAATGAACGATAGAAACACTGACAGCCAATCAAAATCCATCTGAGTTTACAACGATGGCACGGCGGAGAGAGACACTGTGGAGACATTTGTTTCACACAGGTGGTTAGTGGTTGTGACTTTTCCCTTCGGTGGGGCTACAATCCTGTTTTTGTTTCGGTGCTCAACACAGATCTGACATCATAAAATGTACCCAAATTCACAAATATGTAGGATATTACTACAGACATCCCTGTTATCGTACGTTGGAACGTCTACTGTACTGTATGTATTATCAGCTGGAGCGTGCAGTGCGTGCTTGACGTCGCTGTTTGCAGAACGTTGTTGCTCAGCAGTGTGGATGCTCACATCTTCATAGTTCTAGTTATGTTTATAGTTATCGTTCTTGGTGTGGATGGCCCTTAACAGCTGATAGTGTTTTTTGTCCACAGTGACATAAAAAGACAGTTACTGTTGCCGTCTGCCTTCATTTAGGTGCTTTTTATTTTATCGTCCTAGTGGGATGTTTCAGATCTTTCTCCTTTAAACGTCTGGGCTTCCTGTGATTTTATAAACGTATGTTTAAAGTAAACTCCCGTCAAACCATTTCTCTCTCAACGTTCAAGGCAGAACCGAGAACTTCCCAGGTTTATGAGAAGTGATGTCATCTTGGCTGGACAAGGAAGCAGCTACTCAGGTTACTGGTGTAAGAGTAAACTGTCCCTGTGAGGGATGTTAACACTGAATGCTTTCACAGGAGCAACACTGGTGTCTGCTGTAATCCTGCAGCAGGGCATGAAATCAAACACTCGGTTTAGCGTTAATTCAGACCATGTCCGTGAGCTATGTATCTGCCAAAAGCCTTATTGAAATTAATAGTGTAATTAGACAATATGGCTTCTGTCATCCCTGCCACATGTCAGGATTTAGGGTGTGGGTGCCAGATTTACCACATATGGGGCCCTTGGGCTAAAATGAGCTGCAAAAATGAAAATAGCTAATATTCATGGATTTTTCTCATATGTTTGTATCATTTTCTCACTTCTATTTTGAATGAATATGTTTTAAAGATATAGTGCGTAGCTTATCTCGCTCTCATGAGGAATTCTAAGTAATGACAACAAAACTGTCGGCGCGTCCACATGATACAAGCCTTCTGTGATCGCGCACTACCCCCACCCCTCCTCTACACAGTTACTCTTCAGAAGAGGTCATTATCTTCACTTGAGTTTTTGCGTATGAAAGTCACCGGACGACACAATCTTCTGAGCATAGCCACACTGAGAAATACAGAGAGAGTTGTGTGGAGCTGATAGTCTTAATTAGCTTTGTAGCAACTATGGTTTGTAGCTGACTTTACCAGCTGAATTCTCTATTAGCTGTTAGGTGACATCCTGTTTGTTCTAAAACCAGGCTCTGCGACTTGAACAGCTGAGTCGCAGCGACACCTCCAGCTGGTTTGAGCTGAGACGGGCCGGTTCAGACAGCTGCATCTTTTCCCTGCAACGTTCTAAAACGGTTTTGCATGTCACAAATCTTTGGTCTGAACTGGGCTTAACTAGCTTGACAAGCCAGACCCACATCAAGATGTTGGGTCTAGGAACTCACCAATAATGGGGCTCAATCCGAGGGGTTGGATAAACGGATAGCGCTACAACCAGGCAGAGCAACGAAGAAGGTAGCAGAGCTAGTTGATAGAGTAAACTTTTGCCGTATCCGGTCGGCAAAATTCCGAACATGTCTTCCTTTTTTAAGTATGACTTCAGTGCCGTTCTTTGTTCTTTTCTCAAAGAAAAGTTTAACTCTAAGTCTTCTAGAAGACCGCAGTTCCCAGCAGCAGCAGCCATAAGCCCGCCCACCGACTCTATACACGATGTGATTGGCTTTTCCAGCTGGCAAGTCAACGGAGAGTGCCTAGACCCCCCTGGCTTCAAATTAAAGTTGCTGCCACTATAGTGCGTCTAGATTTCTAGGATAGGGCTTAACCAGAGACTGTTTAGAACCGAGACGCCCCAACTCAGAGTAGTTTCCTGTATCTGTGTCAAGTGGGCTCCGCCATGGCCCCGCCTCTTTAGGAGACCAGCAGCAGGTCCTGAGTGTATTGATTCCAACGGAAGAAGTGAAAGTGAACACAGATTATGAGCGATTCTTTTGCCCCATATTCACCAAAGTATATATTGGACCCATTTTTCACAAGCCACATATCTCCACAACATTCTGACACTAAAATGGAATTTTTCAGACGGATGCATCAGGAGAAAATTAACTTAGTTTGAGACCTGTTTCAGTCTCAGGACCAAACTCGCGCGAGATCTGGCAACACAGAGAAGCTAACATCAGCTAACGTTGGTGAACGCCCTTATAAAACTAATCTCCGTGATGCTATAGTCTTTTAGCTGTGTAAATATCTACTGTTAGCAAAAGAACATATTAATAAATTATTTGAATACAACTTTTGATCCATCCACACGACTTTCACTACACGTTCAAACGAGACCACGCCCCTTTAGGAGACAGGAAGTTTGTTTTCGTTTATTTAGGATCCTCATTAGCTCCTGCATTGCAGGTGCTATTCTTCTTGAGGTCCTTACAACTCACTTGAAAATGTGGCAATGCAATGATAAATACACATAACATCATAAACAATAAAAAATAAAAATTGTAAGACAAAAACTAAACATACACTATCATTTCATGACACAACTCATATAAAATAACAAAATACACACACATAAGACAAGGACAGACACAGACAGCTCCACCAGTGCAGTCATCGGGCATTCCTTACATTTAGGTTGAACACATTTTTAAGACAGGTATAACCACAAACTATCGTCACATAACATCCCTCATGTACCGTTTCATACCATTGGCGCTATCTTTAGTCTAGAGAATCTTTGATGTAACCATGGAGTCTGTGAGTTTGCTTCAGGCTACACTTTTTTGCCTATTTGTTTACAGTTTGGCATTTGCACCATGCTGCGTTATCTACTATCAGTTCATGTTTGCTCTGTAACCACGGAAACAAACAGCAATCACTGGATTACTTTTGATACTGAAGAATGCATCAATGATTATAAGGAAAGATCTGAAGCTAAAAAAGGAATTCTTTTTTTTTCTGTGGTCTCTGGATTTATCGATCTGTGATTTTTGTGAATCATTAGCTGTCCCTCTGAGCAGGAGGTACGTATAAAGAGTGCCAAGCGATTTTTCTTTCTGTGCGTTATGCAATTGCCTATGTTGCCTTTACCATAAACAGCCACTGCAGAGATATGTCATTTCCAGCTACCTGTACAGGAGTAGCAACTTGGGAAATAGGTTATAAATCGTCGTTAATGTGCAGCATCCAGGATATTTTTTCAAGATCGCCGTCTATTTCTCATTTTTACTGCTTTGTCATGCTGAATGTATTTATTTCCAAGAAACTTATGGGCACATTTCTGGTAAACAAAAGATTTAAAGTAGTGCTTTTGCATGATTCTTTGTGGAGAAACTCAGTTTTACAGACGGTAAATGTACTGCATTTATATTGCGCTTTTCTAGACCTAACGTCCACTTAAAGCTTTAGTGCGTAACTTTTTGATATTAATAAACGTCCGTTACATTCAGGCCGTTGCCAAATGAGTTGCTACAAAGCTAATTAAAACTATCAGCTCCACACAACTCTCTCTGTATTTCTCAGTATGGCTATGTTAAGATCGTGGCGTCCGGTGACTTTCCCGCGTAGAAACTCGAGTGAAGTTAATGACCTCTTCTGAAGAGTCCATCATGTTTTTTTAATCATCCGTGTCCTCCTTGGCTACGAGCAACTATATGGAGGAGGGGTGGGGGCGCATGCGCGATCACGTAGGCTTGTATCGTGAACGTGCCGACAGTTTTGTTGTCATTACTTAGAATTCCTCATGGGGGCGGCAGAAACTACGCACTATAGCTTTAAAGCACACAGATCTGTCGATTAAATCAACTAATCGATTAATCGGAAAAAAAATCAAATGAGTGTTTTTCGACTAAGAATTTCTTTAGTGGTGCACAGCCCTAGATGTAGTTGATTTTGTGCTCTAGTGGTGCATATTCACAGGGAGGGTCTGGGGCATGTTGCCTGGTTGGTCATCCAGTCTCAGTTACAGCCAGGCTTGGGCCAAAGTCATTTAAATCCACTTACTGGTGTGTGTTTACCCTTTGCTTGTCTTTCATATCTCCTCCATGACTCAACAATAACAAGCACTGGTATAATCTTGGTAATCAGACTATTTCCTGTCCTTTTTGGAAGCTCCCACCCTATCAGCCTTTTAAATCTCAAAAATAAAAGTTATGTGGAGACATTTCCCACCTCCTCCCTGGGCTGGAGCCACAGTCCTGGTACTAATTTAAAGGGGAGTAGCCCAGAGACAACAGCCCAGGCTTTTCTTGGTTGACCGTTATGGTAAGTTGGGGCTGGGCGGTGCTGGTGCCTGTTTCTCACCATGATTTAGTCCAGTGGCACTGCTATTATAAGTTTGATTTGTTTGACGGTGATTTTGAGCATTTGCATGTTGTTACTGCAAGACTCCTAAAGCTGTGATTAGAGGTTAGGCTGGTGGTCAGGAGGGTGTTCGACTGACAGACGGTTCATAAACATTTCATGGAAAAAAAATGGAAGTAATCCTAACCTTCTGTCCTTGAGTGAAAAAAAGCCATGAGTGTGTAGATTCCTTCTCTAACCAGCACAACATGGGGCAGTCGGTTCAGCTGAACTTACAGAGAACCGCTGACCTAAATTCTGCTGCACGCACGTAGGCAAGCACGCACGCACGCATGCATGCACACATGCGCACACACACACACACACACACACACACACACACACACACACACACACACACCTATGTGTGGAGCTGTTTTTAAGGAATAGCCTTGCTGCTTTAAGTAAGTAAAGTAAATAGCCAAAGTCAGTGTATTCAAATCAAATACACTCCTTTCATCCCTCCCTCTGTCCTGTGGACACGCACACACACACACGCACACACACACACACACACACACACACACACACACACACACACACACACACACACACACAATCATCTGGTTTGCCTCAGGGCAATAACATGACCCACGTGTGGGAGTTCTTTTTCTTCAGCTGCCTGCAGCTCACTCTTCTGCATGGAGCTCTGAAGCCCTTTTTTATATTATTTTAGGCCTTTATTTTTATAGGCCTAAAAGATGGGTGCACACTCTACCAGGTGAGATACCTAGGCGCCCTAATTAATTTTAAAGTTGATACTGATTCATCCAGTTTTCATCTGCTGTAGTTTAAAACCTGGACTCTGGAACAGACAAACTACAGACAGGCTCATGAGGTCTGAAATAAAGCCAGGAGCTAGGCCATGAACAACCTTAAAGTTGATAACACCTACAGTACAGAGACCATGGTGTGATGTGGTACCTTAAAGCCTGACAGTTCAGCTTTTTCTGTTGAAGATATAATATTAAATATTTCTTAGGTAATTTATGCATTAGTGCCACAGCTTCCCATGAAATAGACCATCGGTCTATGTAGCATGTGCAGCAAACATTACACCACACAAATCTGTGTGTGATGCCACTGACGTAAAGTATAATATGCTGCCAACTGAGGACTGATCGCTGATTGGTTGAAAGTCTTATCATAGTGTGCTATCAACAGTCAAATAATGTTGTACGGACCAAAGTACAGAGTGTGGATTGGTAGCTGGAGGGATGCCAGTTCACCTCCTGGGCACTGCCAAGGTGCTCTTGAGCAAGGTACCGTACCCCATTTGTGCATGAATAGGTCCTGAGCATGTGTGTGTATATTTCAGGCCTGTGTGTAGTGATATACAAACTGTAAATTGTAATTCCCCCACTGGGGATCAATAAAAAGTATAAATTAAATTAAAAGAGCTTGCTAATACATTACATTAGTGCTGGAAACTAGTAACATTGTCCTTGTGTGTGCAGTCCGGCTGTAAATAAACATTAAAAGGAATTGTTCACCATTTAAGGAGAAGTACTTATTGGCTTTCTTGCTGAGCGTGTGATGGGATGGATGTCAATCTTCTCGTCTAACTCTCGGCAATTGAGCCAACAAGGACATTTCCTAAAATGTTGAACTACTGCTTTAATTAGTGCCACTTTCTAAATACTGTAGGCACCCATTATAAAGGGTTTGTAAAGCCTAATTACTTGTGAATTAGTGGTTAGTAAAACCTTTACTAAGGCTGGATGAGTTGTAAGCCACTAATAAGAAAAATAAATCTAGGAAATTGATCATTAATCAAAGCTAAATATAATGTTTTAATGATACTGAAGAAGTGCCAATAACAACTCCCATGTCTGTGTTCACTGCCATCAAACACTGAAGCTATTCATTAGCACTGCTAAAGGACAGCACCGCCTCACAGCTAGCGTGGCACCCACTGGGACAAAACTAGGATCCCACCATTAGAGTGGGCTTTACAAACAATGCCACAAGGCTTAATGAAGTCCTGCTGTCGCTCTCTTTTATTATTATTTTTATTATGCAAAACACAATGAAGTCTGTGTATTTATGTGGGGGCGGGGGTCTCCTACTGTGTCTCTTTTTGAACCCGGATAATGTATTAACGCGTTTGCATGTCTTGACATTTAACTGTGTCTGTAAAATCTTTTATACTGAATGCTAGTTCATACCATTTTAACGTCTTCATAAATGTTTGTCTGTGTTTTTGAACAGTCTCTGTGCTGCAGAGCCAGGGGGCTTTGTTGTGGCTGTAAGCAGTCCAAAAAAGTGCTGCCGCGAGGGACTAAACACTGAGAGATTAATAACACACTGCGAAGCACTGAAGATCCAGTTTCAGTGATTTATTCCTCCAATAAAATACAACTAGTACTGTAGTTACCAAATGTAAAGTTACTTTGTGAATCAAATAAGTGCGTTAGTGGGTTAGTGTGGTCAACAGAAAGTGTTCTCTCCCAGGCTTACCCCCTCTCTGTCAAAACCCAAAACCCAGGTGAACAGGTGAAGCAAACCAATATACTGTTATCACTTCCGCTCAAACCACCTACAATATCAGTGTATAATATAATAATAATAATAATAATAACATAAATGAGACCATAAACAAAAATACAGGAGAAACATGTGACTCCTACAGGCTTGTCTGTGGTTCTGTGAGGGAGGGGCACATGCTCAGATTTGCCTTTGTTTACTTGCAGCTGAGGCTCTTATACACACACAGTAGGGCTGCACAATTAATCGCAATTGTATCGAAATCGCAATATGGACTAGTGCAATATCCAAATCGCAGGGGGGCGCAATATTTGTTAGTGGCAATATATGTGTCAAACCATTCTGAATGAAGTATTGTGGTGCTGCAGAGACGTCCCGGCCTACATATCCTATCCTACAGACTACAGAAAACTATCTTTGTTTGGTACAGATCCTCACAAAAATCACACTATAATCATTTTAATTTCTTTCAATGTTAATCATTTTCAATGAAAGTGACAATAATGATACAAAAACGATCATTTCCTCCAATATCGTGAATCATATCGCAATCGCAATATCAGTCAAAAATAATCGCAATTAGATATTTTCCTCATATCGTGCAGCCCTAGCACACGCACGCACACCTATGACTGAATGACACTGACCAAGGAAAAAATAGTTACACTTGTGAATTCGATTTTAGTGTTTCGTGGTGGGTTTCGGGACATTCCCATGTTTCAGATTCTCTATAACATAACATAGCACATTACCCGCAGCGTCAATGCCTACGTCGTGTGGATGGATGAAAAGCTGTTTGTATAATTCATTTGTATTTTCTTTTGCTAACATTAGATATTTACACAGCCAAAATCCCTATTTAGCATTACGAAAAAAAAATGGTTTTGTTAGGGTGTTTGCGAACGTTAGCTTATCTGTGTTGCTGAGATCTCGCGAGAGTTTGTTCCAAAGACAGAAACAGGTCTCGAACAAAGTTAATTTCCTCCTGATTTGTCCGTCTGAAAAAGTAGTATCTGAATGTTACGGGAGATATGTTCTATGGTTTTGCCAAGGAGAGCTGCAAATTGGAGCTGCCTGCTTTGAGGTCATCTTGTTTCCTACAACACCCAGCTCTGATTCATCTGAGGCTCAGAGGTTCATGCATGTGGCACCTTACTGTCAGAGTTTTCATTGACACGGCCACTAGTATCAGATCTTTTACAGAATCAACAGCAGGAGGACATTGAATCATCACTAATGGATTTCCTGAAAATGTCCTCAGTGGGTGTGTTTTTGTAAAGTTCATCTTTTAATTTTGTTCCTCATTCTCTCTGGCCCTCTGTGTTTCTCCCACTTTCATG
>CM042317.1:5882723-6012723 GCA_023566125.1 Zingel zingel | reverse complement strand
CACTCCAGTCCTGCCTGGCTGGAGCAGATGAGCAATCATAGAAGACCGGCTCGGTGCTACCTGGCACTGAGCCGAGAGTAGAAAAAACTGTTGTAACCAGAGCGTTCAGAAACAGTTGGAATTCGGAACGTTTTAGCTCACAGAGATTTCTCTGAAATACATTTTAGGTCTGTCCCAAACGATTATTTTTTAAACGATTAATCTATCGATTATTTTTTTCGATTTAGTCGACTAATCTAACGTTGAATTTTTCGATTAATTTAACGATACATTTTTCGATTAATCTAATGATTAATTTTTCAATTAGCGATTATTTTCCCATTGCTCAATCATTAACAACTTACACAAAACACATTTCAATAAGGTTCAAGTCTATTTATTAAAATGATTTAACACCACACTGTTCAAGTAATATGAATTTGTAGTGCAACCTGAAGCCAGATGTAGGCTATCAATCCAACAACAAAATAAAGTCACGTTCAGGAGGAATACAAAAATAAAAACTAATAATAATGAATAAGCTCTTGTTTAACATCCAAGCTCTTCTCCCTTTAATCTTACAGTAAAAAAGTGCAATTTTAGCAACATATGAAATCAGATGTATCAAATAAATCCAACATAGGCAAGTTGCAGAGTGTCTAATATAACATTCTGTAATCAATTGGGTCACTCATGATGATGGTAAACCAAAAAAATAACACTGCAGACTGACAGCATTTGATGATGCTTATTGTTGAGTCATAGCAGGGCATTAAAACAAATCAACGGACTAACATACCGTTGGGCTACTAGTGGGAACACATTCCGTGTCACTATGTTGATAATCGCACACGTCTACAGTGCACATTGTGTCCGAGCCCGGCCCGCCCCGACACATTAACTGGAATTATGAGCCCGATTTAAAGCCGACAATTTTTTAATACGTGGGCCATTATAAAGGACTTGTGAGATATCTGAAACAATCTGGCCTGGTTGCGCAATTATCGAAGACAGCTATGGGGGAGACATGATTTAGCATAGTTTACCTCACACTCAAGTCAGTGCAGGACATACACCCAGAGCTACGGGAGAAGCTGGAGAGGCATAGCTTTCTCCCCACTGAATTAGGCTAATAAAGTAATGATTAAAAAAACACAAATACTTGATGAAGGACCTGGCCCGGCCCGAGGATAGTGGCGGGACATATGGGCCCGACCCGGCCCGTGGGTCAAGTTCGGGCTCGGGCAGAGAATCTAAACTCTACTTCGGAGGGAAAGGGACAAAAAGGTGAGCAGAACTTACGTGTGTGTTGCTGCTGTTATCCTGACTCAGGGATGCATTTTACAAAGTCTACAGACTACCACGTTGTTGTTGGTATTAAGAGTAAAATACTCCCACACTTTAGAAGACCGTGCGCAAGCCTTTTTCTCAACGTGTTGTTGAACTTGCAAGGAATCCATACTTGCGCAGTTGCTCTGTTGCTGGAGGCAGCCGGTTATTTATGGATTTCTACGTGTGACGTGTGGACGCAAATTATTTGTGTCGACGCATTTACGTAATCAATTACGTCGACGAATCATCCCAGCCCTAATACATTTTCCTCATTATTTGAAGCTCTGGCCACATTCAGCATCCAAATCCGACATTATAACATTATAGATATGACAGAAAATACAGAAAAGCATAATAGTTCACCTTTAACTGCACACTGGTACATATAAATTACAGTACGTACGCAAAGCAGCTACAGCCTTGTTCATTGCCAGCCTCAGCAATGGACAAGAGATCTCATTTCAGAGTAAAATTCTTGCTCTTCTGTAAAATCTTGGCAAGCAAGAGACCTAAAACCTTTGATGCACACTATGCCTCGGTAGATGTGCACAGCTTTCACCTGGCTGCATCTTCTTAGTTCATTCAGGTTGTTTGACAAATTCGGTGTTTTGCTCAGATGAACAAATGAAACCCACTTTGAAAGCTAAAAAACACAGACTTGGACCAATATTAACAGTGAGCTAAAAACAACCATTGAAAGTTGTCTCACTATTAACTACCAGGTTTGTCGTTTTTTCCATCCTCAATAACCCTGTGAAAGGGTTCAGTATGTGTCTGTGTGTAAAAACCAAACACATAGTTTCCCATTGACTCCATCCATGGCTTTAACAGCAGTCCATGCAGAGAATCACTTACCGCTTAAAGGAGCTGAATGAATAAACCCTCTGGTGTGTGTCTATTAGGCCTGCACAATTAATCGCGATTTTATTGCATTATGGACTAGTCTAGTGCAATATCCAAATTGTGAGGGGGGGGGCAAAATATGTGTCAAACCATTCTGAATTAAATATTGTGGTGATGCAGAGACGTCCCGGCCTACAAATCCTATCCTACAGACTAAAGAAAACATCTTGGTACAGATCCTCACAAAAATCACTTTTTAAAATTTTTTTTTTAACATTTTTCATTGCAAATGAGAATAATGATACAATAGTTATCATTCCCTCCAATATCCTGAATCATATCGCAATCACAATATCAGTCAAAAATATTCGCAAGTAGATATTTTCCTCATATCGTGCAGCTCCGTGTTATGCAGAGTGAGTGAAATGAATTGAGAGTGGAAACAAACCAGATGGGTGAAGAGAGAGAGAGCTTCATAAAAGTCAGTAAAGCCCAGTGTTTGGTTGTTGAATGCTTCCCTGGATGTCAGTAATTTTTCCCTCTAAGAGTGATAAATAGTGTGAAAATGAGGCCTGCATGGGTGCC
Organism: Zingel zingel; assembly: GCA_023566125.1. Taxonomy (NCBI): domain Eukaryota; kingdom Metazoa; phylum Chordata; class Actinopteri; order Perciformes; family Percidae; genus Zingel; species Zingel zingel. The sequence continues at coordinate 6,009,984 of CM042317.1, read as the reverse complement.
GCCATTAAAGCTCTGCAAGGCACTGTGGCCAGAGCCAGTCACTCAGCCATTCTGACCTTCATTTTATAGCTCAATTTCCCATGTCTTCTTCTCTGGCTCCAATCCCCCATTTTCATTCATATAATCCATGGCCCATCTCTTAACAGAAGGTAATAACCAGTGGTGGAAGAAGTATTCAGACCCTTTACTTATGTAAAAGTACTAATACCACACTGTAAAAATACTACACAGTAAAAGTCATGCATTGAAAATTAGGGGTGTGCAAAAAAATCGACTCACATTTGTATAGCGATTCAAGCTCTACCGATTCAAAATCGATATAGAATTCCAAAAAATCTATTCATATTTAATTGTATGTCTACTGCAATCACATGGGAAAGGTAACTACATTTACATACTGTGAATGTTTTTTAAATCGAGAATTGTTTTTGAATCGAATCTCGAGCCTAAAAATCAATATCGAATCGTGACATTTTCTGAATCGTGCACCCCTATTGAAAATGTTACTTAAGTAAAAGTATGTAAGTATCATCAGGAAAATGCATATAAAGTATTAAAAGTAAAAGTATTCAATGCAGAAAAATCCTCACATTTTAGAAACTGTAAATGAACCAAACAGTTGTGTCAATCAACTAAGTGTTTAATCTGCTATTCATATCAGATAGACATGTAGGCCTATATATTTTTGAATAGTGTATAATAAAACCATATTTTATAGACACTGGCGCACACCACAGACACCAGCCACTACCTTCTGTTTACTGACAGCTAGCGTTTAACTCAGGCTAATTAATTAGCTAGTAAGTGGCAATTTTTGGCAGCCAGCCTTCCAAAAGAAAGCACAATGGAATTAAATGTTAACCAATCATTAACCGTTGACCGACAAGCAGGAAACGGAGTCTCAGTTCACCCGTCCGGGAGGCTCTGACACACTTTTCGCACTGCGCAGAGAGCTGTAGGCTTGTACCGGTGTTGATGTTTTATGCATTGTCGGACACAGCGGGATTGACACAAGTCCACAGCGGCCCACGGCGTGTATGTCCGAGCCTTTCTCCAGCGCCTCCACCTGCAGGTTGTCAGCTGTGTGTCTGCCTGCTTTACTCTCGGACGGCCGATTCAACTCACCGGTCCTCATCAATATAGTTTCATGTGTCACGTAGCTCTCCACAAGCAGAAAAAAAAGAGGAACGCAACTTGCTGGTTCAAAGTTAGGACTAACAAGTTAATTAGCAGTTAAGAAACATTGTATAGCTTATTTACATTTTTATTTTCTGGATTAATGGTTTAGTTGTTTGGTCTATAAAATGTCAGAAATGGTGAAAATGTCGATCAGTGTTTCCCAAAGCCCACTATGATGTCCCCAAATGTCTTGTTTTGTCCACAACTCAAAGATATTCAGTTTACTGTCTCAGAAGAGTGAAGAAACTAGAGAAATATTCACATTTAAGAAGCTGGAATTAGAGAATTGTTACTTTTTTTTATAAGAAATAACTCAAATGGATTAGGCTAATAGATTATCAAAATAGTTTGCTATTAAATAGTTGACAATAAATCTTTGCAGCTCTATTACATTCATCAAATTGTTACAAACATTAGTTAGCTAGGGTGGTTGTCTGTTTGCCTGATTGGTAATCCAGCTTTGCCTCTTTCTCTATATGACTCGTGGAATTTCAGTACCCACGTGAGCACTTTAAAAACGTTTGTTCCAAATGGTACAATTAAATTAGCACTTTGTAACCCAAAAGATAATCGCTCTCAACAGCTTGTAGGATCTGTGTAGCTAAAACTGATCACTTTGGCTGTTTGTAGCATCTAGGTTTAGACAAGGCAGGGCAGCTTTATGGCACATTTCAGCAACAGGGCAATTAAAAGTGCTTCACAGAAAACATTAAAGAGCAGTTAAAAAAATAAAAATAAAAACGTTATATCACAAAGTTATATACACACACACACTATTTATTTTTTGGGGCTTTTCCCTTTATTTTGAAAGTGGATAGACATGAAAGGGGGAGAGATGGAGAATGACACGTAGGCAGCAGCAGGTCAGATTCAAACCCTGTGCTGCTACAGGACTCAGCCAGCATGGGGCGAACGCTCTTACTGGGCAAGCTAGAGGTTGCCCCGATTATTAAAACTATTTAAAGAAAGGCAGCATCAGAAAGAAAGGTCTTCGGCCTTGATTTAAAAGAACTGAGAGTTGCAGTGGACCTGCAGTTTTCTGGGAGTTTGTTCCAGATATGTGGAGCATAAAAACTGACCGCTCCCTTCCCCCTGTTTAGTTCTGACTGGGGACAGAAAGCAGACCTATCCCAGGTGACCTGAGAGGTCTGGATGGTTGATAGTGTAGCAGACCTGTCCCAGGCGACCTGAGAGGTCTGGATGGTTGATAGTGTAGCAGCAGGTCAGAAATGTATTTTGGCCCTAAACCGTTCAGTGCTTTATAAACCAGCAAAAGCATTTTGAAATCAATTGTTTGAGGGACAGGAAACGAGTGTAAAGTCATCAGAACTGGAGTGATCTTGTCCACTTTCTTGGTCTCAGTGAGGACTGGAGCAGCAGCGTTCTGAATCAGCTGCAGCTGTCTGATTGATTTTTTTTAGGGAGACCTGTAAAGACAGGAAGAATAACACTTACTCTGTCTCTCCGGTGCTGGTCAGTTGTCTGGACTCTTAATAGCAATCCCTGTCTTCACCACGGTTCAAATGGAGCATCCACAGTCTGTTTGAACTGTGAAGTTTTCAGTGCTCCAGGAACACTGGAGTTAACTTGTCGACTTGTGTCATACAGTCGAGTTTTGATCTGACACAAAGCTATGGGGAGTCTGAGGCTTTAACAGAGCTGGCTCCACTTAGTCCTGCGAGGGGGGGAATTAAAGGGGCCTGTGGTGACTGTGGTCTGGCCTGGAGCCCAGCTGGTGGAGGAAAGTTTGGAAAAGGATGCCTCCTACTGGTTAAAATGTATAATGGTAGCATTGCTTCAGGTGCAGAAACCTTTTTTTGCTTTACCGCCAAACAACTCTGATCATAAGAAATCAACATACTTTCCCTTAATTGCCTCAGATTGTAGCCAGATGCAACAATATAAAACTTAAAAAAGGCCCAAGGACACCATCTTGATTGCAAGATTGTTTGACCCAGATCATCAGAGTAGAGCCTTCACAACATCTGCACAGGCACACATGTTTGAGGAGGCTCTATATCCACAATGGGGAATGAGGGAATGTGGAAAATGCTGGAAAAAAACCCAAAACAACATGAAAGCAACTAGTTGCTAAAAGTTGTCATGCAACTGAGCAGTTTTTCGATTATATTTTTAAGGAGTCCTTTTTTGGGGGCGAATTGCATATAACTGTGTTGATTTAGGAATCAGTTCTGCCAGAATGTATTCTTATATCTTTCATTACTCTACATCAGAGGTTTCCAACTGTGAGTAGGAGAGTTGAAGAGGGAAGGGGAAGAACAGTCAGAGAGGCAATGATGCTGCATGAGGTGAAAGGGACAGGTGCATGCAGGAAGTTAGTTATTTTAGTTTTGCCCACTGATTTGGCTCGCTTATCAACACGGTCAGCAGTTTCCGGCAGCAGCAAAGATGGCGTGTCGCACAGAGCTCATTGAGGCAATTAAGTTACTTTAACAAGATTGCTGCAATTTGTATCAAAAACACAGTCCTTCTTTCATAACTCAGTCAAATTTGTATACACAGACATCACACACATATTTTCAGATTCTGTGTGACTTGCACTTCCCGAGGATACCATGATCTCCATTGCGTACATTGGGGATAATCATCCATAAATTCCCTTTAGAAATTTTAGAAAATAGACACCTTAACTAACTTCAGAAGTTGCCTCAGAAGTATTCTACCATATTTAAGTAATCCAGTGACAGTTGTCTGTACATACATGGGTATACTGCAAACAGGTACTTCTAATAGCTAATTTGGCATACTTTTACTAGTGTTGATTTGCCAAAAAGTAAACAAAAAAAGAGGCTAAAAAAAACTGGGCTCAAGTTGTAGTCCACAGCTAACTAACTGACTCCATGGGCACAGTTATACTTCCTGTTTACGTTCTCCTTATTTTTCTCACAAAATCAGAACCAAATGTTGAGCAATTGGGCATTTCTTGGTATGCTTTGCGAGGTTGGTATCAGGGATTGTGAAACACATTCCATATCTGGGTCGTCATTATTTCAATCCCAAAATAGCTGTGGTCTAAAACTAAATATAGTACAAAGTTGTGTCTTGTTAGAAATTGCATTTTCAGCTGGGACACATCGGGCAAAGAGTTATGTGAGCGTCTCTGCAGTACGACAGAAATTTTCGTCTCACTCTGAATGTTGAGTCATTTTATGACAATGCTTTCCCTCCATGTTTCCTGCCTATAGGAAATCATATTCACGCACAGGAAAACCGTTATCCTGCCCTTATCCTGTACAGTCCCTTTGTCTCCCAGTTTCTTGCTTTCTAACTTATGTTTTAAGCAATGCCGTCGGTTTCGTTTACTGCTGTCCCCCCTCCTCTTCTCCTTTTTATATTCTCTCATCAGTCAAAGCCTCTCATTCTGTCTTCTTCCAGCTGATTGACACATTTGCGTTGGAGATCGGGGAGCTGAAGAGAGAGATGGTCCAGACCTCTCCAACAGTTGACAAAGAGCCCATGGATCTACAAGGGTGAGAGTGTTTTCCACATGTTCTCAAAACGTTCCTCAACCTGACTAGTCTAGTCTGTTATTTCCTATCATTTCTTTAAATGCTATTTTGATGAGCCACGTTGTGTTTCCATCACCTTGTTCTGCATTGCATTTAAGATTGGGCATTGTTTTGATTTTAACAATTCTGATTCTAATTCCGATTCTTTCTTTTGATTCCGGTTCTTATCAATTCCAATTCTTTGAGGGGTGGAGTTGAAACTGTTCACATGCTTATTTCACAGATAAAAGGAACATTTTATTTTGATTCTATGGTGATTTACAGTTTTACCAGGCTTCTTCAATGTTAAATAAAGCCACACTTTAGAGCGCCGCTTACTGTGCTCCATGGCTGCAACACAGGAAGCGCTTGGAAGTACGGCAGTCGCAACGGAAACCAAAACGTGCGCAAAGTTTTCCAAACGATTCCAATAAAGAAACGATTCCATTGGAATCATAATTTTTGAAATGTTTCCAAGGTGGAACTGGTTCTCGATGCCCAATCCTAGTTGTATTACATTCTGTTAAATCTGTTTCCTTTCAACAGTATTTATACATTGGCTCCACACTGATTCTCACCAGCAGATGGCAAAAGTGTTTCTCTCTGTCTCTCTGCACTTCTCTGCCAGGCTGGAGAGCGAAGTGAGTGGTGTTTACCTGCAGTCCCCCCACTGTGGCGGGGTGGGGGGGGAAAGGGATTCTGGATACGACTCCTTGCGAAGGAGGATGAGCGTGTTGGACAGGCTGACTCAAACTCACCCGGTGTGGCTGCTGCTGGCAGTCAGTGAAGAGGAGGCCTGTCGCATACTGCTCAAACAGCCTCCCGGGGTGAGGGTCGGGAAGACTTGTGTGTAGGGCTGAACGATTTGGGGGTGGGGGATGTAATTGTGATTTTTCTGCCAGAAATTGTGATTACGATTCGATTTGTGATATTTTATAGCTATAGTTTAATATTCACTGTGTAACAGATACAACATGTAATAGAGCATTATAAGACACCATTAAAACTGCTCTATATTCGTATGCAAGGATGAGAACATAGATATGAGTTTCCAGCAATAAGTGTTTTTCTTTTAATAAGCGTGGAACATTGAACAGTCAAACACAGAACATTTATCACCAAAGCTAAAGTTTCAATAAAAAACATATCAGTACTTTCTTGTAAACAGAAATTTCTGCTATGCCTCAGTTCAACAGCAACATCTACATATTGCACCTTCTACCATCATATTATGTTCATTGCGTGCCATGCTAGCAGCTAGGCGAGCATTATAACGTTTGTTACAAAGTTACGCACGTTCGTCACGGAAGTAAAGGCTGGACTACAATAGAGCTGTTTGGAGCAGTTTGTGAACAGTGTTTTCTGTTGGAGATGGTAAGTCCCTTTGGGGTGGACTTTGGGCTTTTACACTTTGTAAACCTATTACATGCACAACAAAGATATATAACAAAATAAAGGAAAGGGGAAAAGCCAAAAAGCATAATATGAGCACTTTAAATAGAGTAATAAAAAATAAAATCCATTGAAAATAGGACATTTTTGTAAACAATCTGTGATATGTAACATTATTCCAGCCTTTTTCCTGTGAAAAAACATTAAATATAATAACAAAATGAGGAATACTAAATGTTAAACCAAATGTTGCACCAAACATTGAACTAAATATTGCACATTTGATTAATCGCGGTCTTCACAATTAGCTAATCGCATTCTTTCACATCTCGATTTCGATTCAAAACGATTAATCGTTCAGCCCTACTTGTGTGTGAATGTGTCTCATTTATATATTATCTATTGCAGTGGCTCTCAACCTGGGGGTCGGGACCCCCAAGGGGGTTGCGAGATAATTTCTTGGGGTCGCCAGATGGTTGGGGGGAGGGAGAAAAAAAAAGAAATAACATATTTTAGACTGGGGAATTGTTTTTACATTAATGTGTGAAGTTTGGTACATTTCATGTGTTATATTCAGAGCTTCATTTGTAAATCAGGAGGTCCTGGAACATAGAAAGGGGTCAAGGGGAGAGAAAAGTCACAAACGCATCACAAATCCACAGAGCCTGGAGCACATTGGACAAGGCTAGGTACTAGCTGCTAAAAGTACTCTGTCATTACAGCAAAGCATTCTTTGTTTACATGTATTAATCAGAGCATTTACAATATTCACTCAAAATCAGCAAGGGGAGGCGCGTAGAAACAGCTGTTTACAGCTTTTTCTCTCTTCGCCGAGGGGGGTGGGAGGTTGCGAACACCAACCGCATTATTCTGGGGGGTCATGACTCGGAAAGGTTGAGAACCACTGATCTAATGTATGATATTTCATGACTTCCGATTCCATGGTGCAGGTGTTCCTGGTCAGGAAGTCAGGCGCTCTGCAGAGAAAGGTTCTGTGTGTGCGTCTGAAGGATGATCAGTCAGGAACTCCCATCAGCCACTTCCCTGTCAGAGAGAGCCAGTACAGTAAGTAATGTGTTTGTTTTTTACTGACAGCACTTGGAGTGACAGTTGGGTGGGGTCATCTAGACCAGGATATAATAATTTAGGAGACTGTCCTCCCCCAAGAAAACACTCCCATAAGTCGTTTGTTCAAACAACCTATATTTACGTTTATAGTGACAGTAGTAGTTATGACGGGAGCAAAGCAAGAAGTAAGGTGACGAAGTATAAGAGGGCCAAATTTCCGCACAGGTAGGTTTGGATGGTGGATGGTTTAAACAAACACAAACAAAGGAGAGTGGGGTTTCAGTCCCGTTTGAAAATAAAAGTAAATGGGGATCTCTAGTTCACCTAGTAGAGTGTGCGCCCCATGTAGGCTAATCGTACGTTCCATTTGTACTCGGAAGTCTGATTTTCCGAGGTCAATGTAGGAAACACACTCCCTGACCTCGCACAACCACCGAGTACCCCAAGCTCAAAATCCAAAATGGATGCTACATGCATCAACAGTAGTGAAAGCTGTAGTAACATACACTTCTAAACACTTCTGTCTTATTTGTGTCTCACTAAATCAGTCGGACACACTGTTCTGTACAACTTCTGTGGATATGTTGAGACGCCGTTTGTATCTCTATCTATTATATTTACTTTTTTGTCATAAGATAAATGCTGGAATAATTTTACATATCACAGATTGTTCAAAGAAATGTAATATTTTCTGTGGATTTTTCGTTACTTTTTTTTTTTATTTTATTTAAGTTGATCGTAGAAGGTGCTATATGTAGCTACAAAAATAATTGCAAATCGAATCGTTATCTCAATATGTGGCGGAATTTTTTTAAAATGTATTTCCCAAATCGTTCAGCCCTATCCTGCACTGTGCTGTGCTTTTGTATTGGGAATCGTCGTGGAGCTGTGACAGTGCCAAAGTGTGATGACACACCAGCTGTGGATTTTCCCTGCTGAAATGACAGCACACATGGGAGGGAGGAAGAGAGGCAGGGAGGGAGGGGAGTGCCTTTGGCCTGCTTTGGCCTTTAGATGGGAGTCAGCTGCTCTCCACTTGGTCTCTCATACTCGCTGCTGTGTTAAGTAGCCTCGTGCACGAACAGTTTGATACAATTCAAATCACATCACTTAAGTCACATTGCTCATAAACAAGCACACCTATTACTATATATTACATTTGGAAGGGTATATGGTCTTTGTGGTGGCTTTATGTAGAAATTAAAAGCTGAAAGAAAGTGCTGCAAATTTATATCAGACAACCTAGAAGTCTCAGATTAGCCAGCTCCAAAGTAAGGCAAAGGTATTGGTACTGATAGTAAAGAGCAGGTGTAGAAATACCTTGATGTAATGGGGTTTAAAACCTGGTACTAATGTCTGTACCAAAATCTGACTGCTATAAATCCAATAGTAGTGTAGAATAATCTAACTCAAATGTCAAGGAGAGTGATGGTAGGCAAACTCAGACATCTTGAATTCCCAGAGGTGACTATTTATTAACAGTGCTCTCCATTACATGAAATCAGGACGAATGCTAAAACAAAATTCAAGGAACATAACTCAGAAACTTAACTTGTGACAAATGAAACAAACGGCACATGCTTTTTGGCAGTGCGACCTTCTTCTCTCCTGCAAATTACTTATACATGATGTTCAATTCACACCTAGGCTGCTTCAGCCAGTACCATTACATTGAAGGTTGAACTACACAGTAACCTGAATACAAGGAATTCCACTGACATTCCCCAACTCATTTACAAGCTTATGCACACAACTAAATGGCTGTCTTGACTTGACTTACTTGACACTGAGCTTCCTTGGGTCCTGAGCAAAAACACCTGTCATGACATCGGGACAGCATCCCGGAGCAATGCTAAAGTATACGCATCATTTGCTAGCAGCTATCTATTTGGGATTAGGCTATTTCTGGCGACAAAAACATTCCCGGTCATTCGAAAAAGTCACATCGCTGAAGCTTATAACATTTCCGGTCTCTGCCCTCTCACGGTCGTCATCTCTTCTTGAATGTACTGCTGTACCCACCATGCCGTTCGGCAGTGTAAAAGATAAAAGGAGTCCCCCCTCAATGCATTACACAGTGTGATCATAACTCACTACTAATAAAAATGTCCCGTAGATCTCAAGAGCTCACACTCGACACTGCCGTTCCTTGGGTCCTCAGCATCGAAATGAATGGTTGTCGAGAAAATCGAAGGACAGATGGACAGACAGAAAGAGACCCCTTTCATTTTAGTTTGATAATTCGTGTAGTAAAAACGCTTTGGCCAGAAGGGCAGGAAGCCAGTAATATTACCCAATGGTGCGTGGGCCTGCTGTAAGTGGTGGTTATAGCCCCACCCCTGACAGTGCATCTCCAATGCAGTTATATTGTTACTTACCTTCTATATTGATATATAGCAAGTATATATCTTTGCTTGTGCTGTAATATCTTGCTACCGTTTGAAAGTGTAGAAAGTTACTGATCAGTTGCTGAACAGCATTAAACAGGGGTTATAAACTAGAAATCAAGAGATATAAACAGTATTGTATTTGTTCACTTTAAAAAGAGGCACTGAATTTATTTTGTGATCAACTTGTAACATATATGTTTACAAAGGTGACACTTTTCACTGCAGCTTAATTGAACATTACTATTCATCGAGACTAAAATCAATAAAACTTCCTCATAAAATGACTTAAGTGACAGATTAAACGTTCCAAATGCAAATGCCCTGTAAGCAACTACATGTAATTGAGTTGCAGTCTATGAAATGTAATTTAGTCTGTACACGTTTCCTTTGTTCGCAGCCTTTTCTCTTGAGGAATCTGGGATCAGCTTTGCAGATCTGTTTCGCCTGGTGGCTTTCTACTGTATTAGCAGGTAAACAACCAATATTTGTTTTTCTCTTTATCCATCCATCTATCACATCCTCAGCTTCTCCTGTGTTTTGTTCTGTAAAGAGAGGGTGATTCGAGAATGGAAACTCCACGGATGAAAATAATGTTTGTTGAGTAAGCACTCAGCTCTCAGCGCCCAAGTCTCTCACTTCTTGTTTTATCTTGTGCCAGCTCGGGAGACACAGACATACACAGGACTTAAAACAACAGACACAGGAAATAGAAGGAAATTGTGCTGCAAGCAATACCCACCCCAACACGCATTCATCTAGAGAGATGACTGCAAATCAAACACTCCTAAATTTTTTGAGCTGAATAAACTTTTACATTCTCAATCCCAACGGGATGGGCGATTTCAACCCTTTTTTAGGGGTGCAAAAAGGTAAAAAAAAAAAAAAAGGGGCTTCATAGGTTTGGTTCTACAAAAGATAAATGATATACATATTGTAATAAACGCAAGAATACTCATTCAGTGTTAAACTACATTTTATTGATCACTGCACATGAATAATATACCCTCTTTGGGGCCAAAGGTGGAGTTAAAAATGTATGAAAATATTTGCCACAGTTAGGGGGGCCAGAGGGCAGTCGAGACTTAATATTTCGGGGGCACAGTGATTTAATTTTCTGAATTAATTTTCTGAATTTACCAGACTTTCTAGCTGTTTATTATTTGCCTTTACCCACTTAGTCATTGTATCCACATTATTGATGATTATTTATCACAAATCTCAAGTTGCAAGTCATTCAAAATGCTGCCGCTATAATACTGACAAAGACCAAGAGGAGAGAACATATTTCTCCAATTCTGAGATCCCTGCACTGGCTTTCGGTTACATTTTAAAATTGATTTCAAGGCCCTATGTTACTATATTTTCTTTTAAGTCATTTATTGGTCTGGGTAGCCTGGAAATCCAGACCCAAATCCGAAAGATTAAGGGTCTGGCATTGAGTAATTAAAATGGCCCAATTCGAGGGTCGGCACCAAGCATGCATTTTAAAATCTCACTGCACGCAATTGGATAACACTACGACCAATCACAACAATACACGGGGTGACGTATCCAGCGCCCCATATGCTTAGCTACCAGCGGAGCTAACTGGTAGATTAAACTATCGTCATCTGTTTAGCTCGCCTCTGGCCCGCCTTTATCAGATACACCGATGTGATTGGTGCAGCTCGGCTACAAGGGCATAGTTAATGAGCATCATTACTCAATGCCAGAGTGACTTGAGGAGCAAATTCAAATTGTGCTCCACGAGAACTTTCGCGAGAAACCATACTTTCCAGGGTATGGTCTGGGCCCAAAATATGTTGCAAATATGTTTACTGATTACAATCTGGGTAGGTTTCTCAGATCAACAGGGACTGGTCAGTTAGTGGGGCCCAGAGTTCAATCCAAGTATGGTGAAATGGCTTTTAGCCATTACACTACCCACGGCTGGAATCAGCTCCCCTTGGAACTACAGTAAGACATGCCCAAACTTAAAGTTAAAGACGGTTCTCTTTTCCACAGCTTTTAATTCAATTAAATGGCCTCTGTGTATGAGAAGGTGCTATATAAATAAACTTGCCCTGCCTTATAACCCTGACCATAAAGCTGTATGGATGAGACAAAATCACTAACTTGTTATTGTCACAATAATTTTATAATTTTTATCAAATAATAATTAATTGTTTAATTCTTTCTCATGTTGTGTTTCTTATATATATTGTATTTATAATGTTAATATTCTGTCCATCTGTTTCTTTACCTAGGGATGTCCTGCCTTTCACACTCAAACTCCCAGAGGCCATTGCATCTGCTAAGACTCAGAAAGAACTGGAGGAGGTGGCTCAGCTTGGAGCAGGTAACCTCATTTATTATTTTATTGTTTGTAGTTCTGTAGTAGCACACAATAGAGGGCTGCATTGGGATTGGGTCCCGCTGGGTCCCGCGGTACCCAACGCAAATCTCGCGGGAGCGGGCGGTTTTAACTTTGCGTTAAAAAAATGAGAAAACACGTCATTTTATAGGTTAATAAGGAGAAGATGCAGGCAAAGAAGGCAGGAGCGGGAGCGAGCGGCTAAAAAAAACACTGCGGGATCGGGATGTAGCCTGGAACCCCCCCACGGCAGCAGAAACCATAGCTATACATATATACTGACTGAGTATATACTGTATAGCCCATCTACGAGCAGACACCAGCGTGTCAGAGCCTCCCAGGACGGGGAGCTCCGAGCCAAGGCTCCGTCCACCGTCCGCTTGCTCCCTCATCCTCGGCTCCTTCCTCCCCCTCTCTCCCTCATCCTCGGCTCCTTCCTCCCCCTCTCTCCCTCTCCTCTCTCCCTCATCCTCTGCTCCTTCCTCCCCGTCTAACAGCAGCAAGCACCTGCCTTCTTTGCCTGCATCTTCTCCCTATTAACCTATAAAATGACGTGTTTTCTCATGCAGGACGGGAGAAGACACAACATCAATGCATCTCTATTATTGTGCGGGCATAAATTCTCAGAGTTTTGCGGGTGCGGGCGGGAGTGGACATACACATTGCGGGAGCGGGCGGGAGTGTAACACACACGTTGAAGAAAACAGTCCCGCGCAGGGCTCTAGCACACATCTTAAACGAGTATACTGGTGCTTTTGCAAATTTGAACTATTAATCAGCTACAGTTACTGCTTAGCATTTTTCCAAGAATTCTACAGTTTGTAGATAGATTTCTCACCGTTGAGGCAGCTATTATTAGGGGTCCAAGCCCGCGGCTGGAAGAACGGGCGGTAGCGAAGCTACGCCGTTCACACAGCAGGGCTGTGGAACCCTATTGCTTTTCTAAGGTTTCTTGTTATTATTCTTCCGCCGATAAAACAGATGCTACAGCCTAAACCGTACAAGGTGGGGGGGGAGGTGCCGTTTCTAGGACTGGTCCAGATCCCTGCAGGGACCTCGGACAAAAAAATTCAGCCACTTACACCACTAGGTGGCGCTATACCAGAAAAAAAAAAACGTGTTTGGCCTTATAACTCCCACACCGTACACCCGACATTCAAAAACCATACATCTACGCGTTCACTGGATCCAGCTGAATCACGTGATATAGGCCACGCCCATTTCTGCATAGACTTTTATGAGTGAAAAATCGTGATTTAACGTAAACCTGCTTTTTCCTAGATCATCCGATGGATCTGCATGAAACTTGGTACGTAGCATCTCCAGACCGACCTGACAAAAAGTTATCAAAAGAATTATTTCCATCAGATTTCCCGACTTTTGCCTCGCCGTCATCGTGCTTTGGGTTCTCCTTTCGCGGGCTCCACTTCCGTAGGCTCTTAGCGTCGTCAGGGGCGACTCGCGCCAGGGGAGACTGACACCGGGGAGGCTTGGACCCCATTCATAACTGCTTGCAGTTCTAGTTTACATTAATTTTTTACACTGGTAAAAGTGGGAATTGAAAGGTAATCCATCATAAGGAAAATGTTGTCCGTATTTTCTTTTTCTTTTTTCTTTTTGGAATGTAGATGAGAAGATCATGAGATGAGAAGCTTAATGTTGCTTGTGCCTTAACTACAGAGCTGGATTGATTAGCCTAGCTTAGCATTAAGACTTGAAGTAGGGGGACACAGCTAGCCTGGACCTCTCCAATGTTTATTAAAGTACCAGTACTTTAATATACTCCACTCTCTTTAACCTATTGGTGCCAGGGTGCATGCCTGTGAGTGCTCCACCTGCTATTATATGCAAACCAGTCAACCAAGCAAGCAAATAGAGTTAAAAGGCAGTAATTGTGTTTACAGGTTTTATTTATTCTTCTTTGCTGACTATTCAGTCAAGTTATTCTATTCTCAGCTCCTGTGAATCTGCAATGAGTCATCTTTCTTCAGTAAAAGCCTACGACATAGCTTAGTGCTAAGTGTTGGGGAGAAGGGAGTGGCAAGTGGAAAGCTACAGTAGGCCGAGTGCTTTCTACTTGCATACCATCACACCACATTCAGATGTACTGTATAAAAAACACACAAGGCTTGCAAGTATGAGTGCTAGTGTAACGTGCAGCAAACTGTCATAGCATGACAAACATGAAACACTACTGTTATATTTGCATGCTGGAATCCCTGTGAATGGAAGTGGGTGTGTTCCTGCAGTGTGAAGGCTTTGATGCTTTTAGGAGAGAGAGCCGGCTTGTTAGCCTCTCTTAGCTAACTTAAACAGTCATTAGGGGAAACTCCCTTTCTCCACTGAAAAGTTTCTATTTAAAGAGAAAAAGCAGATTCTCTTTACGGAATCTGGGCACGCACATGTGAAACACAAACACATGTTACAACCAGCTCCAGAGACATTTGAATATTTGAAATTTGCAACTAATTTACCTTCCCAGAGGGCGTGGAGGGCTTATTATGCTATAAAGGCACATGCTTACTTACTTATTAACTGCTGTTGTTGAACATAAAACCAAATTCTCATGAGAGTAAGCCAAACTAGCAGCGTGACTCTTTGATCCAGACTGACAGCATCTCAGGAGTATTGGATGGATTTTCATTAAATCTAGCACAGATATTCATGTAGATCTCGGGATTTTGAACTCAGGAATTGTAACTTTACTGATTCCTTAAAGGCAGGGTTGGTAATGTTGAAAAGCTAGCATGATTTAAAAGTAGCATCTCCTCGGGGCTCCATCTAACCCCTCCCCCTGCCCTCGGCGCTCCGACCCACACACAGACGTGCATGAGCACCGCTGCTTCAGAGCAGAGCGGAGAAAGGACCGCTGTTTCACTTCATGTCTTGTTTACCGGTAGGCAAACACCTAATAGTATCATACACAATGTTTAAAACAAACATGGCTACTGTTAGCAATGTTACGACGACGCACATTGAGCTTAGGCTTGTACGCGGGAGGGGTAGAGTACACGCAGCGGGGCAAGGAGGCATTTCATTGGTTCTTTCCAAGTGGACCGCGAAGCAGTGATTGGTGGGCGTTTTTACAGGATTACAGCAGCTACAGATGATGGATCTTTTTCACTCCTTTTTCAGAGCCCATAAATTATTTTTTGCTGTCGGGCTGTAAAGGCCATTTCAAACAATATATAAACAGTATACAGATACAGAAACAGTTACCAACCATGTCTTTAACTTTTCTAGCGCAATGATCAAGTTGAACATGTCATAAACTGTATATTGTGACTAAATGCAAAACTAATAACAATCCCACTAGCCTCAGCTGTACTCTGGGTTTACTGCTAATTAGCAAATGGTAGCATGCTCAGACAGTAAACTACAATGAACATGGTAAACATTATACCTGTTAACATCCTAAATGTTGCATTGTCATTGTGAGCATGTTAACGTTCTAATGTTAGCATTTAGCTCTAAGTGCAGCCTCACAGAGCTGCGAGCATGGCTGTAGACTCTTTGCTCTAGTTATTTAATAGAATTATCATGAATGTCTCTCTCAGAAGTTTGTCAGTGGACATTTACAATACTATATGTTCTCAAATTGTGACCTCAACGCCAGTTCTTTATTTTAAAAAGGCTTACAGAGACATGCCCTATTTTTGTTTTCCACTGTTATGAATGCCTGATTATGTTTTAGTCAGGAGCCTTCCTGTTTTCTGATCTACGTTCATTTTAATATGCTGTTGATGGTGTTTGCTTTTAATCAATGTTAATATGTTGTCTTGATGAAGTCAGTTTAATGTACCTTCTACATCAGTACAATAGAGTCCTGTGATACTGAATTTTTCTTCTCCAATAGAAATTTTGTTGTTTTTTTAATCGCTGTTAAGTTACCATGAATGAAACTGAAGACTTCCTGCACAGATATATCACATCAAAAGTGCAGTTCCTGTTCCTGGTAGGCTTTTAGTTTGAAAACTTTGCAGGATATGGTAAGTTTAATTGACAGTAACTTTTTTCCTCATTAAAAATAAAATAACAATAAAATACAAACAATTGGAATTGGTGAATAAAAACAGTATTTGTGTTAAATAAAAGACAAACAGAGCAGCAGAATGTTGAGTATAGCATGTCTCTGTAGTACAGATGGATTAGTGTGTGGAAATGTACATTATGCTGAATTTACCATTTGAGCTATTACAGTACAGCTAAAGAGATTAAGAGGTTACTTTGTGACAGCCAAGGGTGCACTAAAAGTGATAAAATACATGTTTGATAGTACTGGAACAATTAAATAAATATAAATAAGTCTAATAATAATAATAAAATAAATGTAAGTATCTAGAATCACATATACTATAAAATAACAGCATGAGATAATAATATATAATGAGCTGAAAATGTTAGATAAAAGTACTGAAATATATAAATGTATATGATATTTATGTATGAATAAAAGCTAACATTGTATAAGTAGGAGCTAATCATAAGTGCACAAGTTGTGTTATAGCATCAGGATACCTTATTGCCACATGGTTATATTGCACAGTAGAAATAAATAAGCAGCGACATTTGTATTGCACATTGCCCTCCTGATTATTGTTACATGCCATTTCCAGAGTTCAGTTGTGTTATGGCAGTTGGGAATTAGCTATTTTTCAGTCTGTTTGTGCTTATTCTGGGTTAATCTGTAGCGCCTGCCTGATGGGAGAAGCTCAAACAACCCATGTCCAGGGTGAGTAGTGTCCTTGACAATGTTCTTAGCCCTTTTCACACAGCGGGTCTAATTGAGGTGTTCAAGTGATGGCAAATCAGTGCCCACAATTTCACGACGCGCTGCACGGCTTTTTTGGCAGCTTTGCTACTGTACCAGGCTGTCATGCAGTTTGTCATGGTGCTCTCTATCGTATACCTATAGAAGTTTACCAGCAGCTTCTGGGGAGGTTGGCTCTCTTTAGCTGTCTCAGGAAGTAGAGGCGTTGTTGTACTACTTGTTGTTCTACTGCTGCCGAGGCATTGTCAGCACAGGAGATGGCCTCTGTGATGGTAACTCCCAGAAACTTAAAGCTGGAGACTCTTTCGACATCAGCTCCCCTGATGGTTACAGGACTGTGAGTGGAAGTCCACGATGATTTCTTTGGTCTTTGTAGTGTTTTAACCAGGTTTCATTGTTGTTTGATATTAGCCTGATGATAGTCGTGTTGTCTGCAAATTTCACGATGGTGTTCGATTCGTGGGTGAGTTGACAGTTATGGGTGAAAAGTGCATAGAGGAGGGGGCTCAGCACACATCCCTGCAGCACACCGGTGCTCAGGGTGAGGATGGAAGGTGTGTGCCTATTCATCCTGACATACTGTGGGCGGCTGGTGAGAAAATCCAGAATCCAGTTACATGTGCAAGCGGTTATTCCTAGTGTATGAAGTTTGCTGGCTTGGTACGATGGTGTTGAATGCCGAGCTGTAGTCAACAAAGAGCATTGAGGACCGATGTTTTTCACCCGGCCTATAAGTGGCCGGCCTTTATTTGTTCATGCTGGTCACAAACAATATGCATTATTTGAGACTCAGCCATTATTTGAATACCAGCTTTGATCTGAGAATTTATTGGATGAGCTTTTTCAATCAAATATCAAAGACAAATGTTAACATCAAAGGAACCAGTACTCCTCGTTGTAGAATTAGAGTACCCTACAGTATGTTGAGGTCAGTCAGTATTAAATGTGCTATTTGGAGCGGGCTGCCTGCTGCACTCTAGCTCTGCAGACAGGAAGATAGTGTCAGGTGGCTCACATGGACCAGTAAGAATGCTACAGACACATTTCAGTCTCCAGACGCCGAGGTATAACAAGACATTTAAAACTGCTGGACCCTGCTCCTTTACTGCCCCAGCAAGAGGAACCTTTCTATCAGTCATCACTGGGCTTCTGCTGCAGTCACTGCATATATATTTTGAAGTGGCATGATTTGTTGCTTGTTACAGTTTGATTAAATAATTGTGTTGTAACTACAAATTCATGGTATTTAATATAGTAGAATCTTTCATTTTAAGTAGGTAATAAAGCTGAGTGTGTTAGCATGAGGGCTGCTGTCAAATAGCTGAAAACAATGGAATGATTTAGTAGAACAGCACACAGGAACATCAAAGTGGGAGCACATGTCCTCCACTGTTATGGGACACTTGCACTTTCAATAGCTTTATTTAACAACTGAAAATTGTCCTAAAACTACTCAGTTTGGGAAGCTACAGGACAGCCCAATGTAGAAGTAATGGCGCTTTTCCATTACATGGTACCTGCTCGACTCGCTTTTTTTGGTTTTCCATTACGGAAAAAAAGTACCTGGTACCTGCTAACAGGTACTTTTTTTGGTACCACCTCAGTCGAGGTTCCAAGCGAGCTGAGGCGAGCCGAAAAGGTGACGTGAAAGCGACAGACGGGGGTGTCCTGAACAAACCCGCTATTTTTAAATAGTTTAGCCAGCTGTGTTTTTTTTTTTTGCTGCCTCTAGCTTCAGTTAAAACTAAATGTGTCATCTGGCTGTGGCAACAACAACACACCTTCGACGTTCTGTGTGTGTGTCTCGGCAGGTCACGGCAGTTTACTGCGGCGCCGCTTGTTTACAGTTCTGCGGAGACTCCAGGCAGAGCTTTCGCCGTAGCCTACGTACACACACACATGGCCGGCTCGACGCACACACCAGCGCACAAGTATAACCATCAGGCCACTTCCATCGGCTACGGAGAAAGCTCTGCGTGGAGCCTCCACAGAACTGGAGAACAAGCTCAAGTGGCCTGATGGTTATACTTGTGTGCTGGTGTGTGCGTCGAGCCGGCATATAACGACCAGCCACGCTGAGGTGGTACTAAAATCTGCAATGGAAAACGGACGCACAGTGTACCGAGTAGAGTCGAGACGAGTCGAGCAGGTACCATGTAATGGAAAAACGCCATAAGAGAGTGTACAACAGAGCAGGAAGAAGGAGTGGAGGAACTGGAAATGTGTGGCGTGTGAGTTGTTTAGTGCCCTCCCACTCTGTGATTAGCATGGGCGACTCCCTCTTTGTGTCTCTGGGTGTGTGCCGGCACCCAGTGAACCAGAGTCTAGAGACACGGAGCTGGACTCACAGCGCTTCTGTCCCCAGCAAGAAAAAAGACAAAACTAAGCAGAAAGACAGGCAAAGAGGAAAACTTTGAGGAAACGTCAGGATTGTTGGTGAGAGTGTAATTGAGAATGCTGTCTTTGTTCTTTTTCAACTATTCTTTAACTGTTATTTTTCATTTAAAGACTCATAGTCTCGAATTACCAGACCTATCTAGCGCTGCAGTATGGTCTGGCTACACCACCTATCTATTTTGGGATGGTGGGGGGGATTCTGGCTTGTTGGCATTTCTTTAAACCTATCACAACTGCCCTAGGTGCTGCTCAGCTCTGACAGCAGAGCTAGTGAGAG
This sequence comes from Zingel zingel, assembly GCA_023566125.1. Classification (NCBI taxonomy): domain Eukaryota; kingdom Metazoa; phylum Chordata; class Actinopteri; order Perciformes; family Percidae; genus Zingel; species Zingel zingel. The sequence goes on along the minus strand of CM042317.1, from coordinate 5,990,648 downwards.
GGGAGGAACATCACTCCGGATGTCAGGCTTTATCCCAGCAATTTGTTGAGCCAGACTAAAAGACTCGAGGACATGCCCTTTCTCTGAACCTTGAATTGTCCAAGGAGAAGTATGTGTCTAGCTTAGTTAATAAGTTAATTAATGTGGGAAGACAAGGAGCACTTCTTTTTGATGTTATAAAAAGTCTGGTCAACAAACAAGGTGGTCTTTGGTGCAGGGGTGATCCCAGTAAGAACAGTGTGAAAACCAAGGCACTCTTGTTGCATATAAAGTTTAGAAGCCTTTATTGATGCAGCTTATGCACAGTAAAATGTGTGTGTTGTGGCACACAGGCCTTCTTAAGTGTGACTTCTTCCACATCAATAAAAGCTTTTTAACTTTTTCTTCAACAAGAGTGCCTTGGTTTTTTATGCTTTTCTGATGCAATAAGTTAGTTAGTGTTTGCATCTGAATGTTTCTGTGTCTGTGTATTACAGGCTTCTGGAACTCTGCCCTGTGTAGCCAGCGTCGCACTTCCCCCCGTCCCTGTCGCCCTCTGAGCCGTACCCTCAGCCCCCAGCGAGCTAACAGGAACAGGAAGGCCGAGGGCTCAGAGCAGAGACACCCCGGGGCTCACTACGACAGTGCGCCTCCAACTCTGCGGTCCAGCGCTCCTCCAGCTTCCTTCCATCAGGAGAGAAGACATTCCAGGGGTCGTCTGTGCTTCGTTAACCCCCTGTTCCTCCAGACTCATCACCACCACCACCGCTGTCCACCATCTCATAACAGCCTAGAGAATGCCGGGAAATTGTCTGTGACGCCGTTAAATAGCAGCCAAGGTAGCAAGCAGCACGCGGACAAGATCAAACTGAACGGCAAATCACGGCCCCCTCGCCCTCCTCCCCCCCGCTCAATGCCACGCCGGCGCCCTGCCCCACCTCCGCCTGGACCTCCAGCTGCTACCACCAGACCCAAGAGCATGCCAGAGGCCGCTGCTGTGTCTACAAGGCAACAACAACAGTCCCCCAGCAGGCGCCCTGCACCCGCTCGACCACCAATGGGTGCCAAGCATAGCAGCCCTTCCAAAACTGCCAGCTCACCAATCCCTGTGCCTTCAAACCCGCCACCTCCAAGGCCTAAGAAGCCTGATCTTGAAGCTCACCGTTGCCACATCGCCCTGGATGATGAGACCATCGCCAAGGCTCTGTCCAGGGCCAAGCTTCCACCATGCCAGCCTCCACTTGCTGTCCCCGCTGAAGCACTACTGGAGAATAACGCTGGGAGTCTGTCCATCCCCAAGGAGAGGGGACGCCAGCGGCTCAGTGACATGAGCATGTCTACTTCGTCCTCTGACTCATTGGAATATTCACAGTCTCCTGGATTCTCCCTGGGCCTGGCCCCTAGCCCGTCCCGACACCTTAATCATCAGGACACAGTGGAGGACAGCAGCGAAGATGATGAGGATGGGGAAGAAGATGAGGACGAAGACTACGGCGTAGGTTTGGAGACGGACCTAGAAATGCGCCTTCGTCCGTCCTTAAAAGCGCGAAGACGAAGGGTCGGCGTGAGCCTCGGCGGCGGCTCTTTCATCCTCCCCAGGGTCCTGAAGGGACGCTTCCGCAAGATGAGCGGCATGCTCAGCTCCTTCATGACCCCGGAGAGACGGGCGGTGAAAAGGATCGCTGAGCTGTCCAGGGACAAAAGCTCATATTTTGGCTCCCTGGTGCAGGACTACATCAGCTTTGTTCAGGAGAACCGAGGCTGTCACACGTCAGGGATTGATTTTCTGCAGACTCTCAGGCAGTTTATGACGCAGATGAAGGCGTACCTGCGCCAGAGCTCCGAACTGGACCCACCTTTAGAGTCACTCATACCTGAGGACCAGATCGGTAAGTGGGCCAAGAAGCTTGCGAATCTTTAAAACCACGAAGTTGAATGCACTTTTAAGATTTGTTGTTTGCATGGTGGGATCGCGTGTCCTGTGAAACCTGCTTGCATGCGTGGGCACGTGTGGGATTTTTTAGTCATATCCAGTGTCAGCATTCACTTCTCTAAATGGTATACTTCCAGCATAATTTGAGAAGTAAAGCCTCTTTAGTGTCACTTGAGAAATGGATTTCAAAATGACTTATAATGACTCCTCATTACTGGTGTTGAGTTACAGAAATGCCAGTGTGCTGTGCTGTGAGTTATTCTTGGCTTCTGTTGGTGGGCATGAGTTCATAGTGCAGTTGAATCTCATTTTAAAAGGCAGAAATTAAATTAAATTGTATTTTTTATTAGGACTGCTTGGTATTTAACCACAGTTCGGTGCCTACCAAAATGTGTCCGTACCACTGAGAGCTGGCAGCGAATCTTTGATCAGATACGTAATTACGTAGTCTATCTGTCTATTTTATTGACTCATAATGCCTGTATGGCTGTTTGTGTTTGGACAACATTCAACATTTTAGAACTTTGGCTTACATGAAAAAAAGGGTTTGTAGAAAAACATGGTATCTAAAAAAAAAAAAAAAAAGTATTGTTTTGTTATTAGTTCTGAAACTCAGGTAACTGATTGGCAGTAATATCACAATCAATTCTAATGAGCCCTATTTATATTCATTGGAGAGTATCACAATTGTTTATATGCTCCATTAAGGTCATAATGGTTGTAAAAATAAAGTTTGCAGACATTAGCAGCTCTATCAAAGGGACGGTTTATTCCAATCAGATTATTGTGGACTTGAGTGTTTGCATGAATATGTGAGTATGTCTTTGCACTCGTCTCCCGTCCCTTGTTCATTGTAAACAACAACAGCAAAGCATTGTTCAGAGACAGAGAAGTGATCCATTCTGGTTGTGCTAACAGACCACAGACATACACATAAAGCGTCTCATGCTCACAAATGTTCCCTTTGGAGAGGGGAACTGTGAAGCAATGTAAACGTGGTTTTTATACAGCGCTCGTGGAAGTAAACATAATGTTTAATAGATTTAACTGAGCTGGAATTCTGAGCTATGTTAGATTTTTAGATGGTGAGAGGTGTGTCCAAATTCCAGATATTCCTTCTTCCCTGGAAAACAAAACAAAACAGAACTACCATGAGACAGTGTGGCTGACGTCATGCTACAATCCCACAGAATATGTGTGGTGACGTTATGGCTGAAGGTCTGACATCTTTGGAAAGAAATGTTGAACTTTTGTAGTAAAATGGGAGCTAGGAGTCCAAACTGTATGTATTTGTAGAAACTATAACAACTAACAGTTTGCACATGAGGTCAAGAGGTAGAATGGTTAACAATTGGATGTTGGTAGAGGGAGGGTTTACAACTGGCAAAACACACCCTAACTTATTGCCGCCACTGGATAAGAACAAACACAGAGAGGAAAAGGAAATTGCTGTCGTTTCTGGGATGTAAATCACAACACGTCACATATTTAAAGATTGCTTTCGTGGACATTACTTTAAGGTTTTCTCTTTTGTTTTTAGTGTATGTGCTTTCTGGTGTGTACTGTATGTTGCTGTCGGTGTGTATATGCTGTTTATCACAGGCTCTCCTATAGATTATTGCTTTTGAGGGAAGCGTTTGACCAGGCTGTAGTCTAGATAAAGCCCAATAACAAACATTGCTCAATATACAAAGGAAATGAGCCTTTCTGGAGGGAATCAGGAAGTTGTGTGTGTGTGTGTGTGTGTGTGTGTGTGTGTGTGTGTGTGTGTGTGTGTGTGTGTGTGTGTGTGTGTCTGTGTGTCTGTGTGTCTGTGTGTCTGTCTGTCTGTCTGTCTGTCTGTCTGTCTGCGTGTAAGTAAGAAATTAAGTACTGTAAGTAAGTAAAGTGTATATTATAAAGCGCTTTTTACACATAAAAATTACAAAGTGCTTTACATAAAACATGCAAGATGATTCATATTAAAACACAGTACACACTTAAAACACAAAGTAATACATACAAAATAAAGTGCTGACAGGTCAATCAAAAGTCTGCTTTAAGAGCAGACTGTAAGGGTGGGGCCAGAGCATTCCACTGTGTGGGTGCTGCATACTCAAAAGATCAATCCACATGGGTCTTAAGTAGGGTGCGGGGAATGGTCAATAGATTTAAGTTGGACATACTCCAGTGTGTCCAACTGTGTGCCCTTAACAACCTCTGTAGCTCTCCTTGTGTACTCCTTGTGTAAGGATCTGTCGGATTCATCCAGCTTCGGAGAACACCTCAGGCCTTCCTTGTTCTTGATTTCAGATGTATTAGTCTTAGCAGTGTGCAATATGGAACTGCCAAACCCTTACCTCAGACGACGCACAACACTGCTCTCTTAGACACAGCGCTGTAGTGAAAGTGCAACACATTCCCCCTGTGCTCCTCTGACTCACCATAAAGTCAGACATATTTCCACAAAATCAGTATTCTTCTATGTGCTTGCTCGCTTGTTTAACGCTGCTAAACATGCATTGGGTTCTTCTGTGTAGCTCATTGCATAAGCATCGCCTGGAGGCTGGGGATGCCTGTGCATGAATAGATGTGTCAGTGCTGCCAGTGAACAATAAGACACAATTGTGTGAATGCAACATGCTGTACATATTTGAGGTAGGCAGGGAATTATTTGAAGCCTATGTACGTAGGTTCGGGGTACAGATGGAGCCATTGTCGAGGTCCAAGTGCAACCTTTTACAGCATGTTAGCTGAATGAATGGTGGACTTATGGATAGGGTTCCAAGTTGGATTTGTCGAGGTCAAACTTAAGGCTGAGACTCTAACAAATCTGTCATGCTTTAACTTTAACTTCAAAGATCACATGCTAAACATTCAGGTGGCCCGTTAGCTAAATAGCAAATATGTAATCTGGTAAGACCTCTTTGAATGTCAGACATTGAGGTTAGTTATTTATTACTTTTTTTGCTTAGTTGTTGAATGCCAGGAGTCAGAAACGATTGTGATTTGATTCGTTGCATTTTAATGAAATACTCTACCATTCAGGAAACATATGCAGGATAAATGCACACAGGAAACTCTCAGTGACTGCTACTGTTTGTCCTATGCAGGTTTGGTGTCTTTTTTTTTTTTTTTTACTCTTGTTTGAGTTCCGTTACAATAATTAACAATAACAATAATTACTTCGACCTATTTGAATCAAATTAAACTATATACTGTATGCGAATCCTTTTCAAGAATTTAGAGACACAGACAGGGTAGGGAAGTCCAAAAATATTAATAGATGGACTGACACATTGTTTGTTGTTTCTGTTTTCATTGACAATTGACGTTGGGTTTGTTGACGGTAAGAAAAATATGAAAGAAAGCCTGCCTCATGTTTTAACAGGCCCATGATCACTTTACTATTATGCTCTGTAAAACTGCAAAGATTGATCGATCAATCAATTAGTTGTCAACTATTATATTAATCAGAAACTATTTTGATAATTGATGAATCGTTTTGAGTCATTTTTTATGAAAAAAAAGTAAAACTCTCATTCCTGGGATGGGCTGTCAGCTGAATTTGTAAAACTATTGAATGTAATTTATTATGTGATAACATTTCTAGATTCCCAAACCTTTTCATGTCAAGGACCCTTAAACTGACAAAAGAAATTACACCCCGGACCCCCATCTGATAGAATTTGTGCTTTAAGATGACCAAAATAGTCATATATTCTGTCATTGTGTTACTGAAGGATGGATTAATAGTTAAACTTATTATTCCCCTTTTTTGCTGGAGAGCCCCTGAAAATCCCTCAAGGACCCATGGGGGTCCCCGCACCACAAAACCACTGCTCTAGAGATGACCGAACAGAGTGCTTTGACTTGAAGTGTTAACACTTACAGTAGCTGAAAGAAGAGTTTTAGTTTTGTGTGATGTGTCCTGTCATTGGTCTTACATAGTAGACAATAATGCCCTTTTCCTCTCCTACAGACCAGGTGCTAGAGAAGGCCATGCACAAGTGTGTCCTGAAACCTCTGAAGAGTGTGATCGAGGTGGCTTTACATGACTTCCAGGTAAGAGATACGTTGAAGCTTGTTATCCTGCAAGGTTACTGGTTGGATGTTAAAGATGTTTGACTGTGTCTCTGCCAGCGGTGGAAGAAGTATTCAGATCCTTTACTTAAAGCAACACCAAAGATTCTTTTGTACCTTAAAATAATGTTTCCAAAATCGTTTCAGTGGTTCATCAACTCGTAACAGGGTGAACGGCACTTCAATTCGCTTTGCGGCCCTCTATTGGTTATAACCGCACTATGCAAGTTTGCCAGATCGGGTAGCGGATCTGTAGTGTAGGGGGACCAAAGAGGAAATGTGCTTTGGTGTTGTTTTAAGTAAAAGTACTAATACCACACTGTAAAAATACTCTGTTACAAGTCAAAGTCCTGCATTGAAAATGTTACTTAAGTAAAAGTATGCAAGTATCATCAGGAAAATGTACTTAATGTGTTAAAAGTAAAATTAAAATTAAATTAAAGTACTCAATGCTTAATTTGTAAAGTAACTAGTAACTAAAGCTGTCAGATGAATGTAGTGGAGTAAAAAGTACAATATTTCTCTCTGAAATGTAGCGGCGTAGAAGTAGAAAGTGGCATGAAAAGATTAGACTCAAGAAAAGTCCAAGTACCTCAAATTTGTACTTAAGTACAATACTTGAGTAAATGTACTTAGTTACATTCCACCACTGTTCTCTGTATTTCACACTATCATAAGAAAAGGGAATGTTCTTAGCTAGATTAAGGATCATTTTAATCTAAACATTAAGCACAATTAAGCATTGTGCGCTTTGGAAAAAAATTGATTTACGCCATCTCCCAATCTTAATTTTTTAAGGATGAACAGACTCCTTGCACATATTCTTATTTTTGAACAATATTAGAGCTGCAAAGATTAATCGGTTAGTTGTCAACTATTAAATTAATGGCCAAATATTTTTAAAATCCAATCATCGGTTTCAGTCGCAACTTTTTCTGATTCCAGCTTCTTAAATGTGAATATTTCTCTAGTTTCATGACTCCTCTGTGACAGTAAACTGAATATATTTGATTTGTGGACAAAACAAGACATTTGAGGACGTCATCTTGGGCTTTGGAAACACTGATCAACATTTTTTACCATTTTCTGACATTTTATAAATCAAACAACTAATCCATTAATCGAGAAAATAATCAACAGATGAATCGACAATGAAAATAATCATCAGTTGCAGCCCTAAATATTTGAATTTAAAAACAAGGAATCACATCCCTAGAAGAGGAGACAATGCACATTAAAGATAAAGACATAATATAATGGTCTGTTATGATCTGGTTGACTGGGTAAATTAACTTTACCGTTAGTCTCGCTTTGCCAGACCGTCCTCCATAGTGCTGCAGAAGAAGGTCTGGCTAGTCCACACAGCATTCCGTGATGGGAGAAAAACATGCTCTGGTTTATTGGCTTTTATTTAAACCAATCACAATCGTCATGGGCGGCGCTAAGCCCTGGACACAATAACAGTTCCTCTGCAAAATAGTCTTGGGAAGGAACTTGTTTTGGTGGAACGTGTACGTTCAAAAGTTGTTTAGAATGCCAACACAAAGAAAGTGGAAGGAAACGGACATCCGGCTGAAAAGAGGGACATCCGGTAGAACGAGAGCAATCCCGGGAGTGGAACGTCGTCGATATAGACTATGATCTGGTCGACTGGGTAAATTAACCTTAGCATTAACTCTGTGTGTTGTTGTCTGCAGGTGAGCAGCGGAGCTCTGCAGCAGCTGAGAGAGAACCTGGCCCTGGCTAAGACCAAGAGGCCCCAGGAGTTAGGGGTGGATGGAGCTGTGCCTCCTGACCCCATGGCTATAGAGAAGATCCGCCACAAATTCCTAAACATGAGGAAGATGTACTCCCCTGAGAAAAAGGTGTCGTTGCTGCTGCGTGTGTGTAAACTCATCTACACCATCATGCAGGATAACTCAGGTATGGAGAAGTGTTGGATGGAAGTCTTTTGTTTACCCTGCATATGACAGGAAGCCTAAATCTTATATAGGTTATATATAAGCTAGGGTGTAATTTTCACTGGGGACGGGGGATTATTGTTATTATTTCATTTATAAGTCTCTGTGGTCAGCCCCTATTTTAAGCAATAAAGATATTAGACATATTTTTCTTATACATAGTTTGATAGCCTACTATTCTTTTTGGCATAATTTATCATTATGGTCAACTTAATCATTTGCTAGATTTTGTATCATAATAGTCCCTAAATGTATGTAGAAATGCAGGAAAACATTTTTTTTGCAGACAACCCCCAGACCCCCTGTTTTGTGTCCACCCCCATTTCTCAAACCAAAGTTACACCCTTCTATATAAGTAAGGTAGTTTGATTTTGAAGTCTAGTTTTTTCTTTTGGAATGTAAGACATTTTGTATAACACATTATTCAGTCTTAGTTCATGATTGTGACCTGTGTTACCACCACACCCACTGCTCTCTGTCTGCTTCCTACCAGGGAGGATGTATGGTGCAGATGACTTCCTGCCCATGCTGACTTATGTGGTGGCTCAGTGTGACATGCCTCAGCTGGACACAGACATCCAGTACATGATGGAGCTGCTGGACCCATCTCTGCTGCAAGGAGAGGGTAGGTCCTGTTCGTTTGCTCCTAGTCTTGCATTGCCAGACCTATTTCCACAGCGCTGTGGAGTAAGGTCTGGCCCCTTCACAGATACACTCCTTGATAAGAGAAAAAAAACGGTCAGGGGTCATTTGCATTTCTTTAAATCAATCAAAATTGGTGCGGAGACTTGTATCTCCAGACCAGTGACTGTAAAAAAAAAGCTCCGGATGCAAAGAAGGTGGCTCTGAATAATAGTCTCGTGAAGGAACATGTTTTGGTGGAACATTTGCATCCCGCAAAGGAAAACGCCACATACAATATTAAATTAAGTTAACTGTTCACACCATACAGTAACGTAAATATTTAAATTAGCTGGATACATGATGGTTAAACATAATTTGGTCTTACCAGTGTATCGCCGTGTGTATTTTGTCCATAATCGGTCCCAAAACGCCCCAGTTAGAGAGTAAATGGCGTAAACATATTCTTTGTAAATCTTTACAATCATTCCCCCGAAAGAACCAAGCAGGCCTGCCTTAAAAAGCGGAAAGTGGACGGTGAGGGACATCCGGTGGAACCTCTGGCGGCGCCGGAACTAGCCGGTTAACAAACTGTTTTCGATCCAAAGTAGTTAGCTCCGTATCAGTCTTCCATGGCCTTCTTGGTAAATAACATACTTGAAAAGAAAACACACGGTATACAGTGAGAACAATATCACATAATTTGGCCTAACTGTGCATCAAGTACAGATATGGGCATCTTTAGCTTAGCTTAGCATACAGAGACTTTAGCAGGGATAATCAGCTAGCCTGACTTTCTATAAAGTTCACAAATAAGACTAATAAAAGCTCTCTAAGTTGTATCTTGTTTATAACCTGTACGTTAAAAGTGTCAAAATGTCAATTTGTGATTTTGAGGTGAAATACCTGCTGTACCTATTACTGTATATGAGTGCTGAAATAGTTTCACCACATAAAACCACAAATTGTTATTTTTACAAACACACAAAATGAAAGTTAGTGAGCTTTAGAGGTGTTGGAAGGTGTGTTTTTGAACTTTGAACCGAGCCAGGCTAGCTGTTTCCAGTGTCTTTGCTAGGCTACACTAACCACAAGCTAACTGCAACTCCGTACTTTACACACATCCACATTGATCTTCTAATCTCACTCTCAGAAAGACAGTGAATATGTGTATTTCCCAACATGTTGAACTATTCCCCCTAAAACCGACAGTTAGGACCAACCTTAATAAGGAAATGGGACAAAGGGGAAACCCAGACACACTTGTACCTGTTTAGTTCATGTGAAACTGGAGGGGATAGATCATTGTAAATACTGGAACAGAAGGCACATCTCCAGTTGAATTGTTGGACTTGGGGGTTGGACTCAAGGGGCGGGGGTCACTTATTAGAAGTCTTTACCATTAGAGTAATTTTTTTCCAGTTGTTGTAGTGATCAACACTGGGTAATGTAAATTATTGGCTCGAGGTCATGGTGCAAAGGACCCTAAGGAGAAATTACTACGAACCATCCCTTCAAGTATTTGGTATTTTCCCTTAAGAAAATGCTATATTTTTTCAAAAAAAATAAAAATAAATTTGGACTATTATTATTACCATATCTGTGTCTAAAATGATATAAGATATATATATATATATATATATATATATATATATATATATATATATATATATATATAAGATGATAATAAATAAATATATAACACTCAAAAAGCTTAAATAGAAAACTTGCTTAAGAAGTCCACCAGAGACTAACTACAATCATTAGATCAGACAAAAGTCATTTAGTTAGTTTTGATGCTCACATTAATTTTACATTTATTTGGGTTAGGTTGTGCAAAACTGCTTGGGTGCTGTGCCTAAGCCTTATAATGGTAGGGAAAACCCCGACTGAGCATTACAATTCCTATTTCATCAATTGCAATAGTAATTTGAACAAATTAATTTTATTCTTGTCGCTACACTGTCATCTCATTTTTGTCAGCCCCTTAGCCCAGTTTTAGCTTTTCCACTGGCTATGTGATCGTTTTGAGGCTTTCTTTTGAAGCAAAGCTACAAGTGGCACTTACAGCATAACAGCCCAATGAGTCATAAAGTCAACTCAGTAATGTCAGTTGCACAGCAATTTCTATTTAAAGTTGGCTAACATTGACCCCTATAAGCTGCTGGTCATATCAGACTAAGTAAAACCCCTGTATTGAGTGTATTGATTTGAGCACATTCTCTTGCTTCTTAATTCAACTTTTCATTTGTAAGAGGAAGAATGTTATTTCTTCTTTTGTAAGTTACATCTCGCTCTCAGGATTTACTGAGCACGTACAGGTCAGTACGACACACAAACTACTGTGTGACTCACAAGACATGATGATTACTACTGCAGTATTATGGGCAGCACCATCCACATCCACTGTAAGATATTTCTACTACCACATGCTGCTGAAAGAAATGCAAGATTTTTTTTTATTTCTGAAAGTCATTTTCACCTGTTTTCAAGCATTCAGGAAGGTTCCGTGAGAGAAGCCTAGACATAGGAAGTAACGTTCTTTTGACATTGGTAGGAAATTCCAGTCGGTGTTTGATTTGAATGGGCTGGAGCAGGTTCAAAAGAAAACTGAGGCTGACCCATCCCAGAATGAAATATTTTCCTATCAGCGTCAACCTGTCTGGCACGTACAGTTAGCTCATTGTGGAATGCTCAAATGTATTAAGTGTGTATCCTAGAGCTTCAGTTAATAATTAAAAAGCCGATTCTTGTTGTGAATTATTTCTATTGCAAAGCAAGGAATCTTAGAAAGAAGGACACTGGTGCCAAGCCTGTAACATTCTACATGTATTTGATTGTAATAGAGCATCTTTGTTAACACTAATTATTATATTCAGGAGGGCTAATGTTAGCCAGCTATCTCTATGTTTCCTATTAATGTCAGGAGGTGTGTAACGTGAATGGTGTAGGTGGAGAAAGCTAGCAGTTTAGCTCAAACAGTCGACAGACAACTGAATGGAGATTCTAATCTACGCTGACCATCGACCATACAATGCCAGGTCTCCACGGCGCTATGTTTACTTATCATACATGAGCAGTAGTATATATAGCATAACCTTCACCAACCCGTTAGTAAAGTCTCTCTTGATGTGTGTCGGTCCAAGGAGACAAGACTCTAGCCGCATTCCCTGCGGTCTAGTACAGGGGTCTTCAACGTTTATTAAGCCAAGGACCCCTTAACTGAAAGAGAGACGGAGCAGGGACCCCCTACTCGCCTACATATATTGTATAAAATTAAGTTGCACATTAAACTGGGCCTACAATAACGTGTAAGGTGGGGGCAACCTCTAGCTCACCCAGTAAGAGCGTGCTCCCCATGTAGGCTGAGTCCTTTACAGCGGCCCAGGTTCGAGTCCGACCTGCGGCCCTTTGCTGCATGTCATCCCTCATCTCTCTCCTGTCTATCCACAGTCACTATCTAATAAAGGGAAAAGCCCCAAAACATTATCTTAAAAAAACAACATCATGTAGGGCGGACTAAAGGTTATATACATACATTTTTAGTGCATAGAATACAAAGCTATTAAAGGTACTCTGTCACGCGTTTTTTAGGCTACAACATGTTTTGTCACACACAGAAAACATCTCCTCACTATCCGCGAGCTGCCGGTCCCCTAAACACACTGTAAAAAAAAGCGGTCTATGTAGACAGCCTAGGGTCCACATACGCCAACAAAAACAAAGTGGTCCAACCTGGACCATGCAAACATACACAAACCGTGTTTCAGTGTTCAGCCAATAACGGACAAGAAGGATTTTTTTTTTGGGGAGGTTAGTGCGCTGAAGCACAGAAGGGAGGAAATGGGATGAGGAGGAGGGAGGAGCGAGCTAGTCTTTGTTTTGTTATAATACTTTGAACGTCAACAAGAAGTAACATCACCCAACATCGCTTAGAGCACCTTTAAAATAAGAATTGTTGGCATGTTTTTATAAATCATATTTTAATGTTAAACATACATGAGGCACAGTGAATCATTTGGATGAACTGTATCTGTGGGTGGCTAACTTGGTGCCTACCTTACCTGTAGGCCTATCATTATTGTCCCCCCCCTCGCTCCAACTCTGAGAACCCCCTAGGGGTCCCGGACGCGTTATTATGGATCCCACGTAACTTTTAGGCAAGTCCCGCCCTACGAAGCAGCTCGATTGGTTGGTGTTAGGCATTGACCTCGACTGGTTAAGGTTAGGATAGCCGATTGGTCAGGGGATAGGACCTGAACAAATTGGGTTACGTTACCTTGCGTAAGCATGGACGCCTGGCCAATAGTAGTGTGTTAATGCTATTGAAGGGCTTGTCTTGCCTGGAAGTTGCGTGGGTTGCATTACCATATTACCATAAATAGAACTGGCACCAAAAGTCTGACACCAACGCAAATTTGATGACGTATGACTCGTTTCTTCTCCTTTCGAAGATTCCTTTTTACAAAGAAGGAAATGTTCACTTCTTGATAAATACATGAGTAATGTCAGCTGCTTTAATTTCTGGATAAGTAGCTTTGTTTCTGTTTCTTTTTCTTCATCCATCCTCAAACATCTCTCCCTGCTTTCTACCCCCCCAGGGGGCTACTACCTGACCAGCGCATACGGAGCCATGGCCCTCATCAGGAACTTCCAGGAGGAGCAGGCGGCCCGGGTCCTGAGCTCTGAGGCCAGGAACACTCTGCACCAGTGGCACCGAAGGCGCACTGCCCAGCGCACAGCGCCGACTGTGGACGACTTTCAGGTATCACGCCTGACCTGAACCCACCTTGAACATCCAGGCAGTGAGTCGAAGTGCTACCAATTCCAAATAAATCTCAACTTTACGTCCAGCATTGGAAAAATGCATGAAAGGTGCTGTGTTCCCGCCCTGCCTCGTCAGAGAAAAGGACTACATCTACAGTTTCTACTAACATCACAGCATGTTTTGGTAGAAAGCACCCTCTAGTGGAACATTTAAACACTGCATGCCATTTCTTGGTGGTTATAACTCAGTGATGTTGACAGGTATTCAATGTAGTGAGTCACCTGGACCCACAGGTGGTCATTTGAGTGGGTCCCGGGTAGAGCTGCAAAGATTAATTGATTAGTTGTCAACTTTTAAATTAATCGCCAACTATTTTGATAATCGATTAGTCGGTTTGAGTCATTTTTTAAGACAAAAGTAAAAAATTATTTGATTCCAGCTTCTTAAATGTGAATAATTTCTAGTTTCTTCTCTCCTCTGTGACAGTAAACTGAATATCTTTGAGTTGTGGACAAAACAAGATATTTGAGGACGTCATCTTGGGCTTTGGGAAACACTGATCCACATTTTTCACAATTTTCTGACATTTTATAGACCAAACAACTAATCGATTAATCAAGAAAATATTCAACAGATTAATCGACTATGAAAATAATCGTTAGTTGCAGCCCTAGTCCCGGGGAAATTGAATGGGTCCCAGTCCTTCAATTTTTCCTCCATCCTCTAAGAACTTGCCCGAAATAGAAAACTAAGCCATCTTGAAATGAATGTTGAGCGTCCCACATTTCAAATATTGTTTAAAGCTAACTCGACCTCTAAAGGTTGGAGGGACTGCAAGGGGAGAGCAATGATTTATATTTCCCTGCAACCTTGATGACATTTGAATAATATTGTATGATTGTTCAATGGTCCTAAACAGTCAGATGATCAGTTTAGCCCCAGATGGCTCAATTTATCAAATTCAGCCACAGGAACACTTTTTTGCATTCTTATATTCTTACAAATTTAATTTGGAATGAGACATAGGATCCTGAAAAAGATATATGCAGCTCCTGTCAGTAACATGCTAACGCAATTAGCAACAAAACTTCTAGAAACTTCATACAATTGATACACACATGCATTTACGCTCTGTGCAGACTGAAGCAGCAGGTGGGAGACGGAGAGGGTCTTGTGTGTGTGTGTGTGTGTGTGTGTGTGTGTGTGTGTGTGTGTGTGTGTGTGTGTGTGTGTGTGTGTGTGTGTGTGTGTGTGTGTGTGTGTGTGTGTGTGTGTGTGGCATTATAATTGCATGACATTGCCTTGGCTTTTATCTCTGCCCTGTGTTGAATTGAACCCTATTCATTAACAAAGAAAACTGTATTAACCAGATTCTGCTGAACCTCACTGGATTGAGCAGGAATAGTGTTATGTAATAGCTGAATGAGACAAAGACACTGAATGTGTGCTGTAAAACTAAAGGAATACAAGACTTCATTCAGTATCAACCTCTAAACTGTTTAATACACAAGAAACACATTCGGGAAAAATGCCATCTTCACATGTTTGATAATGTTTTCTCATCCAGTGAGGAAGTCTAACCAATCATTTGCCTGTATTTGTTGGAAAAGAAGATGTGCTTGGGATAATCTATAATTCTGTTGCAGTTTCAGCCTTCTTCCTCTCTGTGGGCTGACTCGCGGATTTCCACTTTCTTCACTTTCTTCTGTCATTAATGTCTAGTAATTGTGTGTGTGTGTGTGTGTGTGTGTGTGTGTGTGTGTGTGTGTGTGTGTGTGTGTGTGTGTGTGTGTGTGTGTGTGTGTGTGTGTGTGTGTGTGTGTGTGTGTGTGTGTGTGTGTGTGTGTGTGTGTCATTGTAATTGCATGACATTGCCTTGGCTTATCTCTGTCCTGTGTTGAATTGAACCCTGTTCATTAACAAAGGAAGTTTCTTTTCACCTTTTGGGGACCTTTAAGTGATTGTGTGTGTAAGTTGTCAAGGAGGTATTTTTCTTGCGGTTTTGATATTTATTTTATTTCTATGACTTAACACAGACTGGTTGATCAAATGTAGCATTATCAGGGGAAAAATAGGGTGCGTGTGGACGCATGGATAGTGAGTTTACAGCGTCCTTTCGGATTTTAAAGCATCGGAGACGCAGGACGCGTACTTAGCAACATCACTGATAACTGCATGTTTTCTTTCTGCCTGCGTGCTTGACTCATCAGTAATGCCTCTTTCATTCATGGTGGACATTTCAGTCTGTGCTGCCAAATGTTAACACAGGGCTTTTTGTTTGTCTATGTAGAACTATCTACGCGTAGCCCTGCAGGAAGTGGACACAGGCTGCACGGCCAAAACCCTGATTGTCCACCCTTACACAACCACAGAGGAGGTCTGCTCACTCTGCGCTTATAAGTTCAAGATCCCAGACCCCGACACCTACGCACTGTTTCTGGTCACTGGGGACACCCGGCAGCAGCTCGCCCCAGACACGCACCCTCAACGAATCAAAGCCGAGCTCCACAGCCGGCCCCGTGCACAGATCTTCCACTTTGTCTTCAGGAAGGTACCTAACCTTAACCTCTGTATCCCTGCCCTCATGAACAATGGAAACTGCCTTCAAGTTGAATAGAGCAGGATAATGTGACAGCTTGCTGCACTTGATCCTAAACAATAGTTATGTTTCGTGGTAATCTGTTAGTGCTTGTTTCTTAGAAAACATTTGACACTGTCTGAACGGAAACAAAAAACCAAGCTGTATATTGATGCAGATTTAAAATGTCTTTGATCAAACATGATGCCATGCAAATGATAAGGTGATGATAAGGTTTTTATGAGGAACCATTACGGGGTAGAATGGACTTTGGAAAGTGCTGGTGTTTTACTCAAACACCTCAAAGACTGTGGCTCCGATTTAAGTAAAAAAGCCTAACGGGCCGGCTATATAACATAACAATGTATGCAGAGCGGATGCTTCAACACTACACTTTAAAAATAATCAATACAACTTTCTACACCAGGCATGAGAGCAGCGCGCAAGTGTTGCGTATGCGTCACGTAAATATATTTTTACCTGAAGTGTGTGCAGCCCTTTTATACAAAATGACCTACAAAACTACCGATATATGACTGTCAATAAGCATATTAGCAGTTTTGGTTTTGAGCGTTCTTTATTTTTATTTATTGTTCCTGTCACCTGCATCCTTTGATAATAGCTGATAATAGATTGATGTTTCACAGCGCTGTGCCGGGTCCAAAAACTGGAGAAACAACAACAATCCCAAAGCAAAAGCCCACGGTGTCTCCTGGGTGTAGCCAGTTAAAAGCTCCGCGAACAATCTGCATACTTGTGCAATGTAGCCAACACATAAAGAGTGGTAAGTTGTAAGTTTAGTTCAAGTTATCAACAATTCAACCATTTAGAGACCATTTGGCCCTTGTCTGGGTTTTTTTTAGGTGGTATGCTGAAATTGTCAGGTAAGCGGAAATTGTCAGATATTGTATAGAGGCTGGTTTTGCAGGATTTGTATTAAGTTTTATATGGAAGTGAAAAGTTCTTCAGATGGTTGGACATGTGTACCATCCTTAAAGTGCCCATTTTTAGGTTCATAATTGTATTTAGAGGTTGTACCAGAATAGGTTTACATGGTTTAATAAAAAAAAAAAAAAAAAAAAAAACTAAACAAATATTTTTGTTGTACTGCACATTGCTGCAGATCCTCTTTTCACCCTGTGTGTTGAGCTCTCTGTTTAAGCTACCGAATGAGTAGGGTTGGGTACCTTTCGCATCTGAACCAATATCGTTACCGGTACTGGTGCCTGGTGTTCCGTTTCGGTATTCAGCGGTACTATTTTCGGTACCTTACTCTTACTGAAACTGTAACACCTGGTTAGCCTGACAAGCCAGACCCACATCAAGATGTTGGGTCTGGGAACTGACCATTGGCAGGGCTCAATCCGTGGGGCAGGATAAACGATTGTCTTTCAAATTCCCTCTGCACGCAATAGGATAGCGCTCCAACCAACAAGAGCAACGCTAGTTGATAGATTAAACTTTTGCCGTATCCCTTAGGCAAAACTCCGAACACATCTTCCTTTTTTAAGAATGACTTCAGTGCTTAACTCCAAGTCTTCCAGAGTCGCGGCCAAAGCTGATTTCGAAAGACCGCTGTTCGCAAGTAGCAGCAGCCATCTTCTTTGTTTTTAGTTAGCAGGGAATTCACACGGAACCATCGCAACTCTGCCGTGCTTATGTTAAGCCCACCCACCGACTATACATGACGTGATAGGCCGCTAGGGTGTGTCTCGATTTCTAGGCTAACGCCTGGTTGTAACAACTACAAAATTTGATTACAGTTTAAAAAATAACTCACAACTTCTCAGTTTAAACATTTTATTTAAACACAATACAAACACCCTCCCCACCCTATATGAACATGTTATCCCCCTCCTAAAAATATAAAAACATGAACATATATGAACAATGGACAGTAAACATAAAAAAAAAAACACTCAGTCAAGCTCAAACATAGATCAAACTACTGCTACTACTACTAAGTAGTTCTCGTGTAATTCTTTTTAAGAAAGACTAGCATGTCAACGCTTTCAGGTAAGAGCCGCGCCCGCTCAGGAGAACACCTGCCCTGAGGGCGTGGAAGAAGCCTGAACACAAAGATATTTGTTTGCAAGTTCGCACTGCCGTGCAGTCCACCTGAACAGTTAGCTTGCTGTAAATAATTTGTCATCTCATTATCACTTTCAAGGTCGGCACAATAAATTCAGCCATTTTAATCGCTGAAACAAATGAATGAGTGTCTCGTTTTACCACCAGCCTTTAGCTGAGATAGGTTATTTCTGAATAAACCTGAATGCCTCACAGGCTAATTCACATCCAGAATCAGCGGCAGCTAACAATAATAATAACGGGGATGACTTCTGGCCGGCCTGTGAGCTCTACGAGCAGCATGTGAGGAGGAAAACACGGCGGGATGTCAAAGTTGGCAAACAAACAAACAAGTACCGAAATTTGGCACTGTTTGATTTTACGTGAACCGATATTCGGTAATACTGATGTGATTCTGTCGGTATCGGTTAAAGTACAGGGTTCAGTACCCAACCCTACAAGTGAGGCATCACACTTCTGTTCCATCTTTGTTGGGAGTCACATATGTGCAGTAGCTAGGTAAGGACTACTAGCCAGTCAGAAGCAGAGTATGAAGGCGTGTCCTGACAGTACCTAGGTAAGGACTACTAGCCAGTCAGAAGCAGAGTATGAGGGCGTGCCCTGACAGTACCTAGGTAAGGACTACTAGCCAGTCAGAAGCAGAGTATGAGGGAGTGCCATGCTAGCAGCTAGGCGAGCATTATAACGTGTGTTACAGTGTTTGACGTTTGTCTCTGAAGTAAAGGCTGAACTACAAGAGAGCTGTTTGGAGCAGTTTGTGAACAGTGTTTTCTGTTGGAGATGGTAAGTCCCTTTGGGGCGGACTTTGGGATTTTTCACTTTGTAAACCTATTACATGTACAAAAAAGATATATAACACAATAAAGGAAAGGGAAAAAGCCAAAAATAATATGAGCACTTTAAAGCAGTGGTCATACGGTTTAATATTGCATTTAATGTAACTAACGATTGCCTTAACTGCTGTTATTCCAGGTGCCTTCAAAAGGAATTGAACATACTGCATGCTACTGAAAGTTTTCAGCTGTCATCCAGTGATTATTCAGCTTTTATCAAAATGACCCAGAAAAGAACCTCATGCTAAAATGTTGATTTAATAAGTAAAATGAACTATTGTAAAAGTTTATTGTTTTTATATTGCTCTTGTGTAAATGTTCTACAATTGCTGGCCAATTGTAGCTTGTATGCCTGTGTAGAAATATTTTTGTATTCAAATGTTTCCTTTTTTCATTACTAAAGATTTGTATTCAGATTTAATATTTCTGTACTGGACTCAATAGTGGACTTGGATTTTTGCCAGTTATTTGTGAAAAGTCAATTTAAAACAACACTGTTTCAATTATTTTTTTATGGAAAGCTCAAAAACTGACAGTGGAAATATATATAATTCTATCCAAACGAGGCTACTTGCTGACTCCAACATAATACTATTTTGCTACATTATTTTTAAGACAAAGTGTCATTTCTTAGGCATAATATTAGATTTCTTTGTGGCACAATATTACCCTGGCAGCACAAGAACAGCAGGATTTTACTTGATCTCTAAGATTTAATCCACATACAACTGCCCATGAATAAACAACTAGTCACAAATATTTAAATCCACAAACATACAAAAGAAATTTAACATGATTTAATGGTTTTATCAGAACCTACTATAGGGGTCCAAACATAAGGTGGTAAGGTAAGGGAATATTTGTGGAGCTTTTTGTGGTTTGATGTATAAAGTCAAATGAACTACTTGTTGTTGGGTTTTCTTCTTTTGGTTCGGCCTGCTATGAGTAACTCAATAACCACTTATAGGCTCATAGGAGCCAAACACTGAGATACAGCAGACTAAACTTTGCTTGTTCATGACTGGTCAATAATAATAATAATAAAAATAATTGGGAGTCCTTATAACTAGAGATGTTCCGATACCGATACCAGTATCGGTATTGCCTCCGATACTGCCAAAAATGCTGGTATCGGTATCGGGAAGTACTGGAGTTTATGCACCGATCTGATACCACGTAATAAAGCCCTAATGAAAATCTACGTTAAAGTAGTTTATTTATGTTATTTTTGTCCGTTATAACGGACTGTCAAACTGGATAAAAAAAAAAAGTTCTGTGGCGTTCATTGTTTGTGTTTGTTCATGTTTCACAAAGAGTTTAACCTGAGCCAGACCGACAACAAAGATAGAAATCATATCTCATCCATACAGGGATAGTAGTATACAGTGGTTAAAACATAATCAAATATATGACACACTGGTATCGGATCAGTACGTATCGGCCGATACGCAAGTTCAGGTATCAGAATCGGTATCGGGAAGCAAAAAATGGTATCTGACCATCTCTACTTATAACAATTGCTAAGTGAAACATATGTCTGCCTGTATTCTCCTACATTCCTGTGTAAAGTTGCTCCTGGTGCAGAGATGCTCTCTGTCTCTCTCTTGCAGTAATAATCCTTACACATACTTTCTGGCATGTACAGGGCAACACGACCTTCTCCCTCTCTATGTTGTGCATGAATATTACTTTCGGAGCATAAGTCATATGTTTTCTTTAGTTCAAATTAATACTTAAAGGTTATGTAAATAGCACAATTTCCTTCTACGTATTCCTGAGAGAGCCTCCTCTCAGAGCTGCCTCCATTGGATCAGCTTCTATAAGTATCAGGAATACTTCTTTCTTACTTCTTTGATTTTAGCCATTTGAAACTGGCCCAAACAATAAACTCACATATTAACAATAAGATATTGTGTAATTTGCTATGTTCCAACTAGCTGAAAAGCTTCCTGGAACTATTAGTGAGTTATTAATCCAACTAGCCTTTCTGTAGTCCCTGTGATAAGTAATAATATATATGACGACGTAATGGTGGGTTCTAATAGTTTAAACACACCATGTCACAAATCTGTAGTGTTGAACTCTGGTTCACTATACTGCCTCTTGAGTCTTTCTCTAACTTGGGTTCATTTAAAGAGTTTTAGCTAAAGGCAAACTGTATGGCTTCCTTACTGAGCACATGAAGTCAGTGTATGTGTACCAAAGTAAAAGTTAGAAAGAGAGACCTGCAACTTCTTATTCAAAGTATTTAGCATGCAAATTACAAATTAAATCCCTAAACCTGACTGAGATATACTTAGCGTTAAGCCTATAAGGATGCTCCTCTATTGCTAAGTGTTCAGTTGATTACATTTAAGATGTTTTATATCTAACCAGGTGCAATTCAAAACAAACAATATCACAATATATGACTCCAAATTTGTCACAGCCTTCATTCAGACAGAAAATCATAGTAACATACACAACATAGTACAAAAGATGGTGCGATGCATATCACCAGCAGGTTTGCTGACACTTTGGGTCAATTTTGGAGGGGGGGGAGTATGAAAGTCTTATGGTCTATATCTGGAATTAAGCAATGCTGTTCAAACACTCAAAGAGCTTATGATTTGTATTATGAATTGATTTATGTTTTGCATGTTTACAATGATGTACTCTAAAGCAAGGGGTCTTCAACTTTTTTCAATCCAAGGACCCCTTAACTGAAAGAGACTATTAAAATAGCCTCTAATTGTTTGATTTTATAAATCATCTTTTAATGTTAAAACATACATGTGGAACAGTGAATCCTTAGAGTGTATCTGTGGATGGCCTTAGTGACTACCTAACCATACCTATACGCCAGTAAGCAGTGGGGATTTATATTTGGTAATACTATTTAGGATTCATTACTCTAAGACTTTTACAATAATTTGGAGGTCCCCTGCATTGACTCTTAGGACCCCGTAGGGGTCCCGGAACCCTTGTTGAAGATCCTTGTTGTATGGTATTGTGGGGGAGGCAGGATGTGAATGTGCCGGCCAGTAATTATCTGTCCGTGAATATGGAGGGTGGAGCTTCTGTAACTAACTTATTCCCACTTTTCTGATGCTTGGAAAAGTGGAAAGACAACCCAAAACGGCTTTTCATAGTTTTATTTTGTTTCTGTCGACTTTGAATGAAGTGTATTTTACAATGCTGAAATTACAGTTTACTTACATGGAGCGTGGTGGGTTTAGTGAACGCAATTTCAGTGTTTTTATGTTTTAAAAAAAGGATCTTACTCTTTAACAGAAAGGTCGACCTCCTTAGAAATCCTTTCCATAATGTCTGTGAGACAAGCGTCTAGCAACATTGTTGTGAATGCTCCTGGCAACCTCTGTGAACTTAGAGTCTGAGGAGGAGGGGGCGGGGGAGACGACTCTCTCCAGTATTTTGAATTTGTACTGCAGTAACTATTTTAGACACTAGCTGTCAGTATTACATATTGCACCTTTAAAGCACAGCAAATAAATTAACATGCAAAACAGATGACAAATCAGGAATAAATAAAGCACAGCAAACTAAAACATACTTGCAAACTATAACCAAACACAAACTCTGCTGTTTAACACCCCATACTTTATCTCAAGTTCAAAGTTCAAGTTCAAACACGTTATTGTCATTGTGTGGCACAACAAGATTACTTTATGAGCTATAAGCTCCTGGTTTGTGTGGATTTCAATATCCATGTGTGTTGTCCCTCAAACCCACTTGCTCAGGATTTTAAAACACTTTTGAACTCTTTTGGCCTTAATCAATGTGTGGAAGGGCCGAGACATCATCTAGGCCACACCTTGGATCTCAGTTTCACTGGGAGTAATAACAGAAACTGGTATCTCAGATCACTTCCCCATCAGGTTTGAGATCAGTGTTCCACCACCTGCTAGTAAGCCTGTCTCCTCAGCTTCTAGGCGCCGCTGCATCACCTCCTCTTCAGCTGGAGAGTTTGCTCCTGCGTTTGTGGGCTCACAGTTTTATGTAAAGAATGGTCTGGTATCTCCCTCTTCCCCAGATTCTTCCCCACTCTCTCTGTGTTCCATTCCACATGCACTGAAATCCTAGACTCTATTGCCCCTCATCGGATTAAATCTATTAAACCTAAGGCGGACCCCTGGCTAAATGATACCACAAGGGCCCTTAGGCAACACTGCAGACAAGCTGAACGAAGATGGAAGAAGGACAATTTACATGTATCACTGGGTTTACTAAGGGACAGTCTAGCCACATACCAGAAGGCTGTGAAGGTGGCGAAGATGCACCATCTCTCTTCTGTCATAGCTAGCAGTTGCCATGAACCAAGAGTGCCATTTAATACTATTAACTCTGTCGTAAATCCATGCACCTCTGCTCCGACAGATGTTTCAATCAGCACGTGAGAAATTTCTCTGTTATTTTATTGACAAAGTAGCATCTGTCAGGAAAAACGCCAGTGCTAATTTTAAAGTGTTTGTACCTGCTTCTCCTGCACACTCAGCTGTGTTTGAAGAATTTAAACCAGTTTCTCTGACGTTACTTAGTGAGGTTGTACAACACATGAAACCCACCAACGGTCCCCTAGACATTGTTCCCGCCAGAATGGTGAAGGAGATTTTTAATAAGGTTTTTAAGGGACAGGTGTTGCAAAGTAGCCATGGCTATAAATACTGTGATACAGGCATCGGATTGTTCTTTATGTAATAATCTATGTTTTTTGTATCTGTCCCTATTCAAATAAACAACAAATAAAAATAGCACCATTGGGTCGAGTCTTCTTACTTTTTTTAATTCTTGTCTTAGTTTAGGTTCTGTCCAGCTGCCTTTAAACATGCTGTGGTCAGGCCCCTACTTAAGAAGCCTAATCTTGACCCCACAGTGTTGTCAAATTTCAGACCAGTCTCTCATCTGCCTTTTCTTTCTAAGGTTTTGGAAAAAGTTGTTTTCATACAGTTACAGACTTTTTTACAGCAGAACTTTGTGTTTGAAAAATTTCAATCTGGCTTTAGATCACGTCACAGTACTGAGTCTGCACTGTTGAGAGTACATAATGATATTGCCTTGTCTGTAGATGCCGGGAATCCTACTGTTTTAGTGCTCTTGGACCTCACAGCGGCTTTTGACACAGTGGACCATGCAGTCCTCCTCTCTCGCCTTGAGCATTGTGTAAGCATCAGAGGCTCGGCACTTGAATGGTTTAGCTCCTATTTGGCTAATAGGAGCTTTTCTGTCATGATTGGTGACCTCTTCTCGTCAGCTGCTCCTCTCTCTTGTGGGGTTCCCCAGGGCTGAATTCTTGGCCCCATTCTGTTTTCTTTATATATGCTGCCTTTAGGGGCTATTATAGGAAAGCATAAACTGTCATTTCATTGTTACGCAGATGATTTGCAAATCTATTTGCCTATGAAAGCAAATGACAGTGTCGCACTAAGCTCCCTGCTTAGTTGTATCAGTAATATTAAGTTGTGGCTTTCAGAAAACTTTCTTAATTTGAATGAAGATAAAACAGAGTGTATTATTTTCAGTACTTCAGGTACGCAAAATGGTCCAGCTCTGACTTTGGGAGCTCTGGTATCTTACACTAGGTCAGCTGTCAAAAACTTGGGGGTTACTTTTGATTGCAGCATGAAATTTGACAAGCAGATCAGTAATGTTGTTAAAATGAGCTTTTTCCAGCTTCGTCTCCTAGCTAAAGTTAAGCCTTTCCTGAGCAGGCACGACCTAGAAAAGGCGATTCATGCCTTTATTAGTTCAAGGTTGATTATTGTAATGCTCTCTATGTTGGTCTGAATCAGACCTCCATCTCACGTCTTCAACTTGTGCAAAATGCTGCTGCTCGCTTTTTAACAAATACATCTAGACGTGCACACATCACTCCCGTTCTCTACACCCTACATTGGCTCTCTGTGCGTTTTAGAAATGATTTTAAGATTTTATTGTTTGCTTTCAAGGCCTTAAATGGTCTGGCCCCGGAGTATTTGTCTGAAATTTTAACTTTGCGGGAGCACAACCGGTCATTGCGTTCTTCAAACCAGCGAGTTTTAGAAGTGCCAAGGTCTAGATATAAACGTTGGGGTGATCAGGCTTTTGCAGTTGCTGCCCCGAGACTCTGGAACAAGTTACCCCCTGATATTTGCACTATTACAGATGTAGCTCTTTTTAGGTCCAAACTTAAAACGTATCTGTTTAGTCTGGCTTTTAATACGTAGCAGTGGTGTGACAACTTCATTATTCTGTTTCTTTGTAACTATTTCTGATTTTACTGTTTTCTATGTTCTTTCTTTTTATTGTATGATATATGTTTTTACTCTTGGTTTTGATGTTAAGCACTTTGGATACCTGCTGGTTGCTGTAAAGTGCTATATAAATAAAGTTTGATTGATTTGATTGATTTATGACAGCCTAAGGGTTCGCTAAAAGTGATAAAATACATGTTCGATAGTACTGGAATAATTAAATATAAATAATCTTTTCTTTTTTTTTCATCTCACCCTTGTTCAACTCTTTATTTACTGTATGTCCAACTACTTAAAATTGTGGTAGTGTAAAATCAGTATCTATCGTACCATCTACACTGATAGGGATAGTGTCTTTTTTTCTGTCTTTCAGTAAAGACAACTTGCTCAACTTCCTTAAAGTGTGGGATCTATCTATCGATCTGTCTATCTTTTATCTAATAGCACATAAAAAAGAACATGAACAGAGCAATATTAATAACATAAAATGCAAGGGAGGCCAAAAGCCTAAAAGGCTTACCAAGGTTCCCCAGGTTTTATAGAAAAACATTTTCAAATAACAATTTCAAATACAACTAATTAGTTGTAAATCATTTTTGTTTCAATTAAAAAAACACAGAAAAAGAAAAAAATCATATTTTTTTTAAAAATAAAATAGTAAATCCATATAAATGAAAATAAAAGAACAAAAACTAAACTTCAATTTTCAGTTTAAAGGTGCACTATGAGTTGCTGCATGGTTTCACCGCAATTTCATTTTTGTCTCAAATCGTAGGCATCTCTCCTTGATCCGCTAGCTGCCTGCCCCCTGAATAGACTGTGAAAAAGCCCGGTCTCGGGAGACAACACAGGGGTTGTAAACGTCAAACAAACACTAGGGGCACAGGATAGGCACCAAAATACAACAAACCACTCCAGTCAATCGCCGACAAGATGGTTGGGGGAGGGGGTGGGGGTTAGTGACAGTTATGCTATGTTTACACGTGGCCAGCTATTTTCATAAATGGACATTTCAACCTCTCCGTTTTAAAAAATAACATTGTGCACAGCTGTCAGTTTTCAGAAAAGTGTTCTTTTACACGTACCCGTGTATATATGCCGTCAAGACCATGCCAAACCTGTAGGTGGCAGTGTAACGAGAAGCTCGAGCCCACGTTAGCCAATCAGAATCCCGAAATCCCGAAAATAGCAACAACAGCAACAAATCACTTCCTCTCTCTTCTCTTCCTCACTTCCTCGGCTGCCTAAACCTCCGTTTGTCTCAGTTTACATGCATACGTGCAAACAAAGTTTTCCAAAATCTCCACTCTGGCCGGAGGTTTTAGAAAGACTCGTTTTCAGAGGCAAATTCTCCATTTGCATGTAAACAAACGGCACAAATGAAGGGAAATGTTTCACAATAACTATGTACGTGTAAATGGGGCCATAGTCAGTTAGTCATGACAGTTACGGAAACATGGGGGGAGGGGCGAGCTTGCTCTGTTTTGTTTGAAATTTACTTGGAACGTCAACAGAAGTGACCATGCAGGAACTCAATAGTGCACCTTTAATTTTATTTATAGTGTCAAATCATAACATAATTTATCTCAGGACACTTTACAGATAGAGTAGGTCTAGACCACACTCTGTAATTTACAAAGATCCAACAATTACCACAAGATCAAGCATTTGGTGTGAGAGTGGCGAGGAAGAATTCCTTCTATCTATCTATCTATCTATCTATCTATCTATCTATCTATCTATCATCTATCCATCCATCCATCCATTCTTAGCAGTGATGGTTTAAGATATTTTGCAACATATCTCGAAACTGAATGGGAATCACTATCATGCAGCTGCAAGGCCAAACAGGTAAAAGTGGTCACCTAAAATAATTCATCCCACAAGCCCTCAGTTTCCTGTTAAGCAGAGAATCACATGCGTGAATATGTTGCCATCTGTGTTACTATTTGTGTTGTCTGAGTACAGTTCAGAATGATAATTTGTCATTTGTCATCACTTTTGGCACACTCACTCTCAAGACATTTGGACATTGAGGACCAAACTCTACAGACAATACAGCTCAACATCATGGATCAACAGATAGATATCTATGTCAGTGAAGAGGGACCATTTGGTTATTCTGGCAAAAGGAAGAGTTTGGCAAAAAGTTCGGAAAATATTTATGAAAGTCCGGAACCAAACAGAACTGGACCTGCACTCTCAGGTAAGGAACACATGCAATAATAGGATGATGACTGCAGGTTCATGCAAATTTGTGGACATTCTTTATACACAAATACAGAAAAGATAATATTTTCTAAAACAAACATCATGGAACAATAATGTGGAGGGTCAAGAGAGTGGAGAAGAAAAGTCTGGTTTGCTGCAGGGTTAGGGTTCAAAATTAACATTTTAATCCACCAGCCAAATGGCTAGTAAATGTTAAATTTTTACCAGCCACTCATTAGATTACCATGTTTTTTTGGGCTGGTGAGTGAAGCAAATCTACCAGCCACTTACATATTTTACCAGCATTTGGTTGGTAAATGGTGCTAATTTTGAATACTGTTCAGCTCATACAGAAAATGAGCCAAACAAAGTTGTCACTCATCTGGCGAGAGTGCAGTGCTTTTCTACGCTGTGACATGAGTGTATAAATGAAAAAATGAAGTTGTTCAATTTTACTAATTAAGTGGCCGGCCAGCTGGCTAGCTGTTGGGCTAGCTTGCTTGCTAGGGGGTTCAGATCTCAGTTCAGCATCATCTGTATTTGAGAAATAATCACTTCATCAGATGTTTAAAGTGAACAAAATAGCCTTGCCAGCCTATTTACTTGAGTTCTACAACTACACATATCCTATATACAAGTACAATTATGTGTGTCTCCCCCAACTGTTAAATTACGCCCATGGCTGTGACATAAAATGTCTACTGTGAAAAATCTGTGTAGCAATGCATTGTGCTAAATGCTATAGTCAGCATGCAAATATGCTTATAATGACACAACAGTGAGTTGCTAAGGTATAATGCTTTCCATACTTCTTAGTCTAATGTAGTAGCATGCCAACACTTGCTATTTAGCATTAAACACAAAGTACAGCTGAGGCTGATATGGGAATGGCAAAGTAATGGGAATTGTGGAACGAACACATGACAAATACTGACTTGTCCCTTCAGTTGCTGAATGGACAAGTGTGTGAAGAAGAGTTCCTGCAGAGCTGCTGCAATGTGTCTGGGTGTGTTGTGTCTTCTCCTTCTGACTGGACTCATAACTCTGGTTTGCCTTTGTGAGTACTATGTTAGCGTGTTGATTAAACACTAAGCAGGTGGTGCAGGTTGATAGTGTTTCTTTATTTGATCGATTATGTTTCACACAGTTATCAAAGGCAACTCTGAATGGGAAATGAAGATGGTCCTGTTACACAACAGTTACACCAACCTGACTAAAGGAAGAGACCAGTTACAACAACCTGAATCAAGAAAGAGACCAGTTCCAAAAAAGAGTTGAAGACATGGCCAAAGATATAATAGATCTTCGTAAAAAGCTTCAAGGTAACTATTATTATTATTTGTTTTTTAATCTAGCAGGCCTAACTTAATAACTTAATCATTACCTAATCAGTCTTCTGCATGATTAAGCAACTCAACCATCAACAGTTCAGTCAGTGTTTCAGGTGTGTTATGCTAGCACAGTTAAGCTCAGTGGCAGATATAAGTGAAGACAAAACATTTATATCTCTGACTCAAGTGACGTCACATGAGGCAATTTATCAAATTTCATACAGCTCCATCTGGAGCGAGAAAAAAAAATATACACCTATTTTCATATGCAAATGGATACTCACCAAGACCTGTCAACAGACTTTGATGTGTAAAATCAAATTAAAGACAGAAAGAATCCAATCACAGAGCTTAGAAATTCAGTGGTGTGTGCCGCTAACAGCAGATAAAAACTAAAGATTTCCATGTAGAGAAAACTGAAAGTGCAGCTTAATTATTTCCATTTTGGATTCAAGGTAAGGTTTTTAATTCAGCAACTTTGGCGCTGAGTTTTCACAAATTCAACAACAAAGCCTTTTGAATTTATTTTGATTTGTGCCTCTGACTGGCTTCTTCTCCATGGCAGCAGTGGCTGTGGATCACGGGTACTGTAGCATTTAGCCGTCGAGGCTCATGGGTATTGTAGTATTTAGCAGCCGAGGCAACTTCATTGTAGAGTCTGCTGTAACACACTTATAACCTGTCTGCTACACTCTATAGAACATTTCAATCCAAACCAACCAAGATGATTTTCTTCTATTTTGAAACAGATCAGTATAACAAACAAGGATGGGTGTATTTCAGCGGTAGTTTCTATCACGTTTCTTCTACCAAGACATCCTGGCAAGGAAGCAGAGATGACTGTGTGCAAAAAGGTGCAGACCTGGTGATTATCAACAGCAGAGAAGAACAGATAACCTGTGTTTGTGTGTGTGTGTGTGTGTGTGTGTGTGTGGCGCATGAGAGTGAGATTGTGTGTGAATCTGTGTTTAAGAGATGTAGTGAGAGAAAGATAAAAAAAAAAAAAAACGAATTATGTAATATTATGTTGTCCTGCATTGCCAGACCTTCCTCCACAGCGCTGCACAGGAAGGTCTGGCTAGTCCACACAACATTCCTGGATGGGAGAAAAAAGCTCTGGTTTATTGGCATTTCTTTAAACCAATCACAATCGTCATGGGCGGCGCTAAGCCCCGGACACAATAAGAGTGCCTCTGCAAAATAGCCTCAGAAAGGAACTTGTTTTGGTGGACGTTCAAAAGTTGTTTTAGTCGTGCAACAGAAAACTCAGATTGGACAGATAGTCTAGCTAGCTGTCTGGATTTACCCTGCAGAGATCTGAGGAGCAGTTAACATTAGTCCTCATATAGAATGTCAACACAAAGAAAGCGGAAGGTGATGGACATCCCGCCGAAATGAGAGACATCCGGCAGAATTTCCGGCAGCACTGGAGCAAGCCCCGAAGTGGAAGTTGATATACACTATAGTTATGTTGATGTCTTTTTCTCTGTTTCTCCGTGTCAATAAGGAATTCATGAGACGGTTCCCAACGCCCCGATGGATTGGACTGACTAATAGAGAGACAGAGGGGAGATGGAAATGGGTGGATGGGACTCTACTGAGCCAAAGGTTCACACATTATTAACTTTTCTGTTGTCATGGTGCACTGTTGACGCCCACTTTCCAATTCACTCACTTTATTCAGCTTCCTTCCATAATTATGGTAGTTTAACAATTAAAAACAGTTAAATATTGTGTTCACTTGTGTGTTATTAACCCATCAACCTCTCTAACCATTACAACATTTTAGGATCCCCTTGAAAACGAGACGATGCATCACAAGAGTTAATCATAAAATTAAAATGGATATTTTACTGCTACAGCCCATAAGACGTATAGCTTCTCTTACTCAAATCACACACATGATTATACCTTACATTTTTATTTTTTTTAATTGAAGGAAACATTTTGAGTCGATGTTGGGTTGAAATTTAATTTGCTGTCTATAAAATACTTAATTAAAAAAAAGTTAATTTTTTTTTTTTTTTAGCTACTGGATTCTTTCTGAACCAAATGGACATATGTTGAGAGACGAAGACTGTGCAGAAATATCCAACCATTTATTTAACAGCTGGAATGATGACCTGTGTAACTCTTCTATAATTCAGCATCCAATCCTACAAGACAATGATATAAAAACAGGTAGATACTCTGCATTTCTCAGCTAAAACTGCCAAGACAGCCTAACATAATGCTATGCAAGCTATCATATAACCCTAACCCTAACTATACAGGAAAAGTGTCTCATTAACATACATGGACATAAATATCCAGCTTAGTTCACTGCTATGAATGTTGAATTTGATGACTGATGAATAGGGATAATACACTCATCTCACAAACCAATACAATTCCCGATTTTAAGTTTACAATATCATTTTCTCAGGATTTATTGCGCTGCAGATAAATTACTGAAAAATATTCCTGTATTGATATAATCTGTGCAAAACAACAGATGTGTCCTCTTATCAAAGCAACAAAAATGTAATAAAAAAATCAATTATTAGATTTCTTTTTTGTGATTAACATTTTTTTTTAACAACATACAAAATATACAATTTGCAACATGAACATATCCCCCCCCCCCCCCCCTTCATCATCAACAACAATCCAAACAAATCAAGAAAAGATGACAGTAACTACAATTTTGATGACCATACAACAGCATCCCTCCAGAAAGCTCAGGTACTTTCCCCATTTTTTAGGTTAGGCATCCAATCTGGCAAACTGTTTCTATGACATTTTTTCAAATGCCTCCACCTTAGCCATCTCACAAGCCTACTCCTGGATTGACAGCACCCCTTCATTCTTCCATCCTCTTAAAAGAATCTGTCTGGCTATCATTGTCTGGACCCAGCTTCTCATGCGCTTATCCATCCAGCTAAGGACCCATCCCTGAGAACAAATAATCTTGGGCTGAATGGAACCTGGGTCCCTGCAATCAGACATAGGTTATCATATATCCTGGTCCAAAGTTCCTGGACCTTATCACAGGACCATAGGACATAAAGTAATTGGCAATTTGGTGTGTCTTTCAGACCAATTCTAAACATTCTGGAGGGAGTCCAATAAAAGCTATACATAATCTTGAACTAAATGAGGCACACCCTCACCGCGTGAAATATTTTTAAAATTCCTACAGATTCTGTCCCACTCCTTATCATTCTGTGTAATACTCAGATCCCTTTCCCATGTCTTTTGTGGACTGTCCCGGCTCCATCACCCAGGTTCTGCATAAGCATAGAATAATAGCCAGAGGCCTCATGACCTTTTCCATATTTCAACATCACTTTATTCAAACATTCTGGGCCTTCGGGGCTGAAGAACTGGAATCTGCTTAGAAATATTGGATAGGATAGAACAACACAATGTAATTCCGCTAAATAAAACCTCAGATTCATTATTAGTTTCTCTTGTTTTCATTTTAAACAAATTGTATATCTGAATACAATACACATTTTCTATAAGGCTCAGCCTGCCACTTTAAAAATAAAAAATCCATTGCTGGTTCCATGTTATCATAGCCTGGGAAAACCCTGACGAACTTAAAGGATAATTCCGGTCAATTTCAACCCGTAGCTCTGTTGTTTGTAAATTTGGAGTGCTGTCAGTAGCAAAAAAAACTAAACCAATCGGTGCTGCCTACACCTGCTATCCCCCTGCTAGCGTTAGCACCCAACAGGCTTAAACAGGGCAAGTTTTAAACGTGTTTTAAGCCTCTAAACATGCTCGAAATGTCATTACAAGTGCCTCCCCATGTGCAGCGATTCCTTCCGAGGGAACACAGCAAATCTGACTGCAATAGATGTGACAGAAAGGCATAAAAGTTGTGTTAATCCAGCCAGTGCACATACCTCTGTTTATTTTACTGTTTTCCGGTCAAGTCCACACTAGTCGATTGTCAAACTCATACAAACTCATACAATCCAATATTCCAGTCAAATTTGAGATTTGCTCTGCAAGTCAGTCTGGCCAAGAGCTCATTCAAGCCCATTTCCAATTTTTCAAAATCGATGCACCAATCACAATGGTTGAGGTGGGCTTTACACAATGACGATAGCGCAGCGACGGCAAGCAGCTTTTTGTTTACATTCAACATACGGGCACCGAAACGCAGCAACCTGTTGATGCCGCTGTATCAACAGGCCGCTGTTGATACCGCTGACCCACTCTCAGTTACAACTGAGAAGGGTTTGGTGTCAACCAGGCTAATGACGTGACGTACAAGGTAATGGAGCCTTTTATATATTGTCGTGTTTCTTTAGAAATAAACAATGGACAAATAAAGTCTTTAAACGCTTCAGATGTAAAGTTATTCGCTGTCAAAGTGACGTCAAAATGAATGGCAGTCAATGGGATGCTAACGGGGGTGATCGCTTTGTAGCATCAAAATGGTGCCATAGGAGGTTTGAGCTGTGAAGCGAAGCTTACCCCCTTGGGGGAAGACCCAGGGGAGGGGAGGGGCTAATCATGTTTCAACGGGGGCCTGGTGCCCCGTGGCCCCCTTCACGCCCCGCCCCTGGGTCTTCATAGGGTATAAGTGGGGACTTACTTTATTCTAAACTGACTATTATTTCTCTATAATTTATATATTACCAATAACAAACTAAAAGCTAGTGAAGACAATCATCTACCAAACAGTAATACATCAAATTAGGACAGAGTGTACCACAAAATACCACCAAGTAACACAAAGTATGCAACAAAGCCTATCACATACTGCAGTACCACCAACTTTCAGAAATTACAGAACGTTGTTCTCGATTCATTCAATTCATTGTTGTCTTTTATTCTCACTGAGATTTGCTTATTTCATTTCTCCATATTCCAGTTTTGTTCATTATATATTGTATTGTTGTGGCAATCAGTTTTTATTCAGAATTGTTTCAAATATGAATTTCTTCATTTTGCTTCATGCAAAAGCATATAAAGTCATTTACATGTACAAACACATGATATTATGCTCTTGCAACATGGATCTTTCTCACACAGCCAACGCCGCGGGGCTCCACAGGGGGCGTCATTCCAGCTGGGCTGCACTGGGTTCGGGCCATAGCCTGTATGTCCGCAGTGATGCAGCTCCACACAGTCCTCTACGTTGTTGGGACCACCGTGATCCGGTTGGCCACGCAGACAAAATCTAAATGACAGTATAGTGATGGAGGTCAGACAGATGCCGTTTGAATATTCATG
Source organism: Zingel zingel (assembly GCA_023566125.1). Taxonomy (NCBI): domain Eukaryota; kingdom Metazoa; phylum Chordata; class Actinopteri; order Perciformes; family Percidae; genus Zingel; species Zingel zingel. Next base: position 5,956,818 of record CM042317.1, on the reverse strand, counting down.
TTGAATTTCTGGACTGACAGCACTTTGTGTAACAGTATGACAACCCGGGAGACAATAAACTAGGGTGTTTGGATTCATGTTAATTAATTATATACATATATTTCTCATAACAATAATAATTAAATAAAAAATAAAACCCATCGTATTGCTATGTAGGCTCATATGATGGTTCTCCTGAGTTCCTGTAGCTGTAATTATGGTAATAATGGCTGTGGATTATCATGTTTATTATGCATCCGAGCACTGATGTATAATAAGATCCGGTGGATTTATGAGGACTATGGTTAACTACTCCTCAGATCTCTGCAGGGTAAATCCAGAGAGCTAGCTAGACTATCTGTCCAATCTGAGTTTTCTGTTGCACGACTAAAACAACTTTTGAACGTACACGTTCCACCAAAACAAGTTCCTTCCCGAGGCTATTTTGCAGAGGCGCTTTGGCTCCGTCTGGCGCTTTGCACCGGCAAAGACGATTGTGATTGGTTTAAAGAAATGCCAATAAACCAGAGCACGTTTTTCTACCATCCTGGAATGCTGTGTGGACTAGCCAGACCCTCCTTTGCAGCGCTGTGGAGGAAGGTCTGGCAATGCGAGACTTTGTCGAGATAGATAGATAGGTAGATCAAAGTTTGGTGTGTTTGGTGCGTGATGTTTTTGTGGAAGATTAGGTTTAAAACCTTCTTTCCCTTTGTCTTGGTTATAATGTGTGAACCTTGCAGGAGACAGATAGAGGGGAGGAAAAGCACTGGTGTAAGAGATAAAATACCTGACAAAAAGAGTTTTGGCAACAGCTTAAGCATAACTGATAACCATCATAAAGTAACTATTTCAAAAAAGACATTTTACTTTGTTGTGGCACACTTCTGCTTTGTATTAGGAAACTGGTCTCAGCTTACTGGACATTTGGAGTCATCACCTCAAGAGTGATGACATTTTGCATTTCAACATAGCATATATTGTTGTGACTGTTGTATGTTGATATATTGTTCCGTGTCTAAATGGCTCAAAAGGGCTGATATCATTACATAAGCAACCTCTCTGCAGTTCACTATTCTGAACAAAGCCACATGTTGCTGTGTTTTTATTTAATGACTAATGTAATGTTACATCAGTCATTTTATTTGTCCTTTAATTTCTCTTGTGTAATCTGTTGGTGATCATTTGAATAATGGAGGGTTTAAGCTTCACACTGTGCCAAATGAAATTTCTATTTAAATACACTGTAATCATTCGCAGTATTAAAATTAGAGAGTAATGCAGCAAGATCTGCATATGTAGCCTATAGTTGTGTAGTATTTTCTGTGGCATACTATGCTGTACAGCCTGTAAAAGCTGTAACGCAGATGTAACGTTGTTTGGGTCTCTGTTCCCAAGCTGCCAGGTCTAGCTAACATCAAAGTTAACATTAGCGGTATCTAGTAATGAACGTGTATCAGACCCACAGGACTGTGCCCGGCAGAGCCGCCTCCACATCCAAGGTTTGTATGCTGTGGGGCTTGTAAAGTGGATGTAACGTTATTGGCGTCTCTGTTCACAAACTGCCAGGGCTACAGCTATTACGACATATTGATTGCATCTCCTTGGTTCTCTAAATGGATAGTTACATTTTATAACAACTTGGGTCTTATTTTTTGAAGGCCATCATCTCTGTCAGTTGTTACTCCCAAATTAATTGTTGACCGCTACAATGGGTCCAATGGGGCAAGACACATGATTGCTGTTACTATTATGTAACAATATATGTACATCACAAGACTTTCTGAGTGTCGTGTGTTGTCATGTAAATGATACAATAAAAACACTTGGTTAAGGTTGGGCAAAGATCGTGGGTTTGATAAAATATTGAACAGTAAACATGCAAGTCTATGAAAGAGGATTGGGACCAGATGTTTAAAAGAAATGTTGTTGAGTTCTGACTTTAAATTCAGAATTCTGATAATAAAGTTAGAATTCTGACTTCTTGAATTCTGATAACACATCACACATCATGTATTTTTTTTTAAATTTTTGCCTCATCATTTCATAGCTCACTCTAGAAAGCTGTGTTTGCACACTGCATAACTGTAAGCATGCAAGAGGTGTGCATGTTGTTATGATATATAATGTGTAGGAAATGATGTAAGCATGTTTTTCCTGTTTATGTGCTATTTCTACATCTGGTCCCATCTGCAGGAGTAGCACTGAGTAAATGTCAGCTTAGATGAAACTGCCATATGCTCAACTGTTAAACTGTTGTTAGAACTATAGGCCTATGTTCCTGTACCCAGAGTGAATATACTGTCTTTGTCGAGATAGTCTATATCCACGACCTTCCACTTCCGGGATTGTTCAGGTGCTGCCGGAAATTCCACCAGATGTCCCTCTTTTCGGCCGGATGTCTGTTACCTTCCTCTTTCTTTGTGTTGTTATTCTAACCTCTGGTGGATTTGTGAGGACTATGGTTAACTGCTCCTCAGATCTCTGCAGGGTAAATCCAGACAGCTAGCTAGACTATCTGTCCAATCTGAGTTTTCTGTTGCACGGCTAAAACTACTTTTGAACGTACACGTTCCACCAAAAAAAGTTCCTTCCTGAGGCTATTTTGCAGAAGAGCCTTGGCTCTGTCCGGCGCTTAGCAACGTGAAAAGATGATTGTGATTGGTTTAAAGAAATGCAACATACAAACATGGTTTAAGAGGTACCTTTATGTTTAAACAACCTCTTGTGCGACTACTCTTAAAAGCATGTGTATTTCAGTTTGTGAGGTGACCTTGTGGAATGGACTGAACAGTGAAATCAAACAGAGCCATACTATTATATAGTTAAAAAATGGATTAAAGAAAACGGTACTTGACTAACACAGAAATGAGGAGAACTGAATATAGGAACTGATATGTTTGACTTATGCTATATAGGCACATCTATTTGATTTTTTTTTTATCGAAAGTTAAGTTTTAGGCACTGAAATGACTAGTTAAGACTAGTTAAGTTTAGGAAAAAGATTGTGGTTTGTATTAAAACACTCCCAAGTAACACGCATTTCCTGGGTGAAAGACTTTAGTTTTCCCCAGGAAGCGAACTTCGCTCTCTGGTTGAAAATCCTGTATGTTATCGCCAACCTACACGGCCAGCTGTGCCCGACAAAAAACAACAATTTGGAAATCATACGATTTACAGTGGCTTATCTTTTCATAGCTTTTCAAACAGCTAAAAAAAAAAATTCTTTTTACTTTTACAACATACAGTTTGTTTGAGATAAATAAATAAAAAATCAAACATTGAAGAAACAAAGGATGAAAAGATTGTTCTGCTTAGTTAATCTGTAGATGTTCATTCATAATTCAAAACAAGAAGAAAAATTGTGAAAATCACTTGTTTCAAATGGGAAAGACTAAGAGAATATTTCAAAATGAAGTTGTCTCAGTCAGGGGAAAATGAGGAAGAGGAAAAAGAAGAAACGTGTTGCTTTGTTGGCAAAGAGACAAATACAAAAGAAGAAGTGGATTACACATCAGTGTCCTTCTGAGAAAAACTGGGGACTCACTATCACAATTGTCACTGTTCAGTCAGTTGGTAAAACATGGCGAGGTTTGTCCATCGAGAGCAATCGGAGCTCACTGACTATGTAAATCTACCTGAACCATCGGCCAGGAGTGTTGGCCAAGACGGGGGAGCGACTGCTGCAGGGTCTGGTGAGACAGAGAACCCTAACATTTTAACTTTGACCATAAAAAGCAATATGGATACACATTTTAATTTCAAATGTATATTTTAGAGTTTCAATAAAAAGTGTAAAAAAAGCCACGGAAGAATACATTTCTCCATATTTGTTTGTTTGTTTAACCTTTATTTTACCAGGAATAATCAGACTGAGATGTAGAATCTTTTTTACAAGGTTGCTCAAAGAGTTTTACATAAAAGACCAAGCAACAGCCTTAAACACGTTGCTTGATTAGTGTGTTCCTTTTGATAAAAGAAACCTAACCTTTTTTCTAAGACACTCAATATGATGTTAAAGCTTTAGTGCATAACTTTTTGATATTAATTAACGTCTGTTACATTCAAGTAGAGCTGGGCAATATATCGATATTATATAGACATCGATATATGAGACTAGATATCGTCTTAAATTATGGATATCGTAATATCGTTGTCTTTTCCTGGTTTTAAAGGCTGTATTACAATAAGTGATGTAATTTTCTGAACTTACCAGACTGTTTTAGCTTTTTATTGTTTGCCTTTACCCACTTAGTCATTGTATCTACATTATTGGTGATTATTTATCAAAACTCTCTTTGTGTTAATATTTTGTGAAGGCAACAATAGTCAACCCTACAATATCGCCATAATATAGACAACAATGTATTTGGTCACAATTTTTTCAATATCACCCAGCTCTACATTCAAGCCATTGCCAAATGAGTTGCTACAAAGTTAATTAAGACTATCAGCTCCACACAACTCTCTCTGTATTTCTCAGTATGGCTATGTTCAGAAACTAGTGTCATCCGGCGACTTTCGCTCGCAGAAACCCGATAATGACCTCTTCTGAAGAGTCCATCATGTTTTTTTAATCCTCCGTGTCCTTCTTTGCTACTAGTAACTGCATGGAGGAGGGGTGGGGGTGGTGAGCAATCACAGACGGCTTGTATCATGTGGACGCGCCGACAGTTTTGTTGTCATAACTTAGAATTCCTCATGGATGCGACAGAAACTATACACTAGCTTTAAAAAGATAGCTTGTCTCCTATGAAAAAACCCAGGTATTTATAAATTGAGACTCAATCACCTTTCCTTTTTACAATTTGTTAGTTCACATGTGAAAATATTATTGATCTGCTTTTATGTGAAGTCAGTGTATTAAGTCATTTACACTGAAAGTCATTCACATTTATTGTTTTATTCTGTTTAAATGACATGGTTCACTTTGACTATAAATAATGCTTTCTGGAGCTGGTCTGCACACATCCTCAAATTTCATAAACCCAGATACCAGGTCACTGGCCCACATACAGTCCTCCGAAAATGCCAACAGAGCAAAGTTATCCCAGTAACAGTAAACCTGCTTCTTAAAACAGTCCGTTTTGAGGAACATTATATTGTGTGCATGTTTATGTCTGATTTTTGCACACAGGTGGAAAACTGTACAGAGTGGTTGCTGTGAGCTTTGGACTGCTGTGTATCCTACAAGCTGCTCTCAACATTTCGCTGTATCTCTGTGAGTATTTTTTCAACTGTCTGTTCAGACAGAGGGGCAAAGAAAATCTGCTTAGAAATGTAGGACAAATTGGAAAAGATAGATCAACACAATGTAATTCTAAATAAAAGAGTCATTTTTAATTTAACTTGTTTATAGTTTAAACAAATAGTATATCCAAATACAATACACATTTCTATAAGCTCAGTATGCCACTTTAAAAAGAAAAAAAAAAATTCCAGTGCTGGTTCCATGGTATCAAAATTTTGGATAGTCGTCATGGAAACATTAATTGGTCATGTGACAAGGGCTGGGAATATTGGCAGAACAGGCAGCCATTTGACAGTACTCTGATCCAATGGATGGGGAGGGGGGCACCAGAGGGGGCCAATCATATTTCAGGGTCTCTACTTTTGCTCTGTTTCCCTAAACTTTTCTTTTAAAATGTGCTTAATCTTAAGACATTTTAAGGAAATCTGGTTGAATAATACAATATATGACACTTTCTCTCTGACAGGTTTCTATTTATTAAAATATAAATTCATCAGTGTTTAGATCACTTGATGAATGATAACATAGCAATGCCTCAGTAATACTCAGTTAAACAAGTTTGGGAAAGTTTAAAATCAGGAACGATCACGTGGCATAATTACGCCGGAAAGCAAACTTATTACTTTCAGATAAAGTAAGAAGTCATAAGTCACAATTTTCCATCTGTATACATGCTTATAGTCCAGTAAACATTAAATGACATACTATACAGACTTGCTTCACCGGTTGGTTCTCCAATCTCCTCCTGCCCATGTGTTAAACACCAAATTGCTACAAGTGCATGTGGACAAAATGTGATGTAATTCTTGACATATGATTTTTCAATGAAGTGTTTCTGCTCTTTCAGACAGCTTTTACAGTAAGACACCGGACATAGCGCTCTGTTGCACAAACGTGACTGGTGATCTGAGGAGAGAACTCCTTACCTTTGGTAAGTATGAGGATGAAACTCATCATACCAATAATGAGCACCTCTATGACAGTTTAAAAATGGAACACAGCCGTCATAAAAGTAGACTTTAGAGCAGAACAATTGTATTTGATTGTACAGGAGTAATACGTGTAATAAGCAGATACATTAGTGAACTTTGGTGACTTTTTTATTATTATTATAAATGCTCAATCCACAAAGAAATGCACACAGCCCATATTCAGAAACTGCGCCTTTAAACGAGCCATCAGGACTTCTTTAGTGATCTTTTTTTTTATAAATAGTTTTTATTGGTGCAACAACAACATAGGAAGAAGTTTAAAGTCTGTACAACTGACCGTTTTTCAAAACATTTTCCCCTCCCCATTTTCCCATCGATCCACCCACCCCCTTCCCAATGCCCAACAACTCACGGACTTCCGTACTGATATCACAACTATATATATGGTATATTCAGACAGACAGTATGAGAAAAATAATATTTTTTTATATTAAGGTATGTAAACATGTATGAACCTAAAAATTTGCATATTATGGGACCTTCAAATTCACTGACCTTTTCAATCCGGTTCTTTTTTACTTTGATGAAGCTTAAAGTGCATTTTGTGCCAAATTGAATGCATCATTTGCATTCAATTTGAATGAATCAATTCAAAATCACGTTTAAAAACTGGTCAATTCATTGTAATCACATATGTTAATTTCTGAGATATTAAGTTCCCATTTGTGGCTATCCATAACAGATCGCTTTTCCCAAAAAGGATGGGTGTATTTCCGCAGCAGTTTCTATTACTTTTCTACTGATCAGACATCCTGGCAAGAGGGCAGAGCTGACTGTCTGCAGAGAGAAGCAGACCTGGTGATTATCAACAGCAAACAAGAGCAGGTGTGTGTCTTAATGTGTGAATGAGTTTATATGAGCGGTATTGTTGAGAGTGACAAAAAAAACAGTGAAACATGTAATGAATGTGAGTTCACCTGGTGTTGGGTGAATTCAAATCAGTTCCATTTCCACTGATTAGTGATTACTGTTTTTCTCTGCAAACAAGGATTTCACCAGACAATTCAATAAGGTCTCATGGATTGGACTGACCCGCAAAGTAACCAACGGGACATGGAAATGGGTGGATGACACTCCGCTGACCCAAAGGTTCACACGTATTATTTTCACAATACATAAATGCTGAACATAAAGGCCTTAAATGTCCCATATTGTATCGAGTGAGGTTTTCATGTCTTTTTGGATTGTAAAGCAGGTCAAGGTGCTGTATAAATACTGTGAAAGTATCAAAACACTCAATCTACAAAACTGTGCCTTTAAACGAGCCGTCAGGACTTCCGTGCAGTTGTGATGTCACATAGAGTATACCAAAGATATTGATAGAAATTGCCGCTGCAGTGCCCGTCATTCCACGGCTGCAATGACGGTGCAGCGACTCCGTGAGTGTAGATGTGGAAGACCCGGAAACGCTGACCAATCAAAGCAGACTGGGCTTTTTCAGGAGGAGGGATTAAAGTGACAGGCGCTAAAACAAAGCGTTTTAGACAGAGGGTGAATACAGGTACTGTATATGTGTTTTTTGAACGTTAAATTATGTAAACATGTTCTAGTAGCAACCTAGTCTATATCCATGACGTTCCACTTCCGGGATTGCTCCGTTGCCGTCGGAGATTCCGCTGGATGTCCTTCTTTTCGACAAAATACAAGTATGAACCTGAAAATGAGCATAATATGGGACCTTTAAAGCCTCTTTTAGATCGTTCTTTTAGATGAATAAATCAATCTATAATGAATCACAGGGGACATTTTAATTTTACTACTTAAACCTGTCCATCACATGCAACTTGTATGGTCAAAGAGTATTTGTTTTTTGATTTCAGCTACTGGAGCCCTGGGGAGCCAAATGGTTTTGAAGGCAAAGATGAAGACTGTGTAGAAATAAGGTTCCTTGAAAGGGAAAACAGCTGGAATGATGTACAATGTACTGATCAAAACTTCTGGATCTGTGAGAAGATGATAGCTTTATAACACAGCATATAAAACCCTGAAAAACTGAAATTCAATTCATGTTTAATCTGGATGCACAAATTCACACATCACACAACGATATAGGTTGTTTATTCCTACCCTTTTAAATGCAACACTCGCAGTTTGAAACTTGTCGTTAATATTGTGACACACGGGGCGGCCTCTAGCTCACCCGGTAAGAGCGTGTGCCCCATGTAGGCTGAGTCCTTTGCATCGGCCTGGGTTTGAATCCAACCTGTGGCCCTTTGCTGCGTGTTATCCCCTCTCCCCCTTTCCTGTCTTTCCACTGTCACTATCGAATAAAGGGAAAAGCCCCAAAAACATTGTGACGCATCACAGTTTGGTTAGGTTTAGGCACCATAACTATAGTTAAGTTTAGAAAAAGAACGTAGTTAGGGTTAAAAGGCCGGTCTATTTATGTGGGCTGCATGTGCTGCATGCTGGTCGAAAGCTTTTTTGTTGTTGTTTTTTGATCAGCCCGTAGAGAGAAGAGATATCATATGATTGGCCCACTTGTGTGTCTTTCATGTAAACACTGGCCATTCACATCCTTGGTCTTTGGTTGACCACCTCACAGAAAGGAAAGAGATCACATGATTGGCCCACTGGTTTTTAACTTATCTGAACAATGGCCAATCACATCCTACTATGGCCGACCTCCATCCTACCATAGAGACAGAGCACATTTAAGTCCAGCCCCCACCGGTGGGAAAAACACTCCAGAAAGTGCCTTTAGCTAGCTAAAAACACGAGATTTAAGCATGGCAAATTATTATTTTAGCACCCTTTGTCTACCAGAGAGGACAAGTTAGCTGTTAGATTTATCCACATTCCACGGACACAAGTTGCATACTGTGTACAAAATGCAGCTTTAGCTTAACTCACAGACTTATCACTTGTTTACTATACAAGACGTCTTGACACCCATGCTCCATCCTCAACCTATAGCCATCTTTCCATCAAGAGCCAGGCAGCCTTTTTGCGTCAGTTAGTACACTATCATACTATCTTACTTACTACTAAGTGGCAGTATTGGCGGGGATCAGTATGTACATGTGTTGAAGGGGAGTGCAAGGATGGATGGTGTCCGGCTGATTGTGGAGGGCTGGTCTGGGTCTCAAAAGTCCATGGCTGATTTTTTCACCCGAGTCCAGCCCTGAGAGGGGGGGATGTTTTTTTGATCATGTACAACAAAACAAAACATGCAAGAATTAAACGCCCCTTTCAATACCATGGATATAGTGCCACTCGGCGAGTGACGCCAAAACACTTCTTTATGAACTTCAATATTCAATGGGAAAAAAATCTAAAATGAAATAGCAGAACATGGTGTCAACAAAACACAGTGCTTTCAAGCCGGAGAGCGGAGTTCACTTCGCGGCGACAACAAAATACCTTAATCCAGGATACGCTTGTTTGTTTCTCGAGAGTGTTTTAACCATAATTTTTTTCCTAAACTAAACTAGTCATTTTGGTGCCTAAATGTAATTATCATTGCCGCAGGAGACTCACTTCTTCTGGCTAAACTCAACTACCATGGCCCCTTAAAGGATTGTCATCTGGCGGTGCCTGTAGCCGGCTCACAGTCACCTATTAGCGGCTAAACAGAGACCCCAAGATGATTGTGATTGGTTTAAAGACGTGCCAATAAACCAGAGCACATCTTTCTCCCATCCCGGAATGCTGTGTGGACTAGCCAGACCATCCTCTGCAGCGCTGTGGAGGAAAGTCTAGCTATGCAAGACTAGAATGATGTAATGACTTAAAGGTAACCTGTGGAGTTTTTGCCTTCTATAGGGCTACGGAGGCATTTTTAAATGACTGGCTCCCTCGTTTATGTTTATTAGTGAACATGCACAAGGACACACATGCACAGATAAAAAACACTGCAATGCGACAACAAGTGGTTGCTAGTAAAACATGAGTGCAAACATTGCAGGTTTCAAACTCTTGAGAAAAATTTGCTTTGCAAGTGTTATATAAGGAAGAAAATGTACTCAACTCATTTGTTAGACCTAATGATACTCTTAGTGCCGTAATGTAAACATAACTTTTGTTTGCTTACAAGAACTCCACAGGGCCCCTTTAATTACTGTTCATGCATACCTTATTTTTTGGAGGTGCTGCTAAAAGGCTGTATATTACTAATTATGCTGGCTATTTGTATGTACAATGTTACTGAAAAGTGAAAGCAATGTATGGGATGACTAAGCTCTATGTATGGGGATAATAAATTGAGCTAGCTGTATGATGAAAGTGTTGATGCTCTGAGCACCGCCTAATGATTAAACAATGGATGACTAATTCATTTACCAACATGTTTTACTGTCCACATCTAATAATGAACCCTTTGACTTTTAATATGAGTGAGATGATTGCTTGGCACAATGTCAGGGGAGAAGATGAATCCCAATAAAATCTAATCTAGCCTCTGGCACAATAAATGGATTGTTAAATTATTTTACTTGTGCTTAAGAAGTGACTCAAATGAATAAATTATGGATTAAGGTTAAGATGTGGGACGGTACATCTGTAGGAGTTTGGTTTTGGAAAACAGTATTAAATATTGAGTTTTTTATTCAAATAAAAATGCATTGACAACTCTCATGGACCTTTACCTCAAATGAGTTCACTTTATTAACTTGTGTAACAGCTTCTGACCATATTTATCTTCAGTCTACAGAAGACAGACAGTTTTTAAGTTTAACATTTAAGAGATTTTGCTACAGCGCTAACCATAATGGAAATCACCATCATGCAGCTGTAGCTTACAGGGTATAGGCCAACAGTAAGAAGTATTCAGATCCTTTACTTAAGTAAAAGTACTAATACCACTGCAGGGCTCCAGACTAACTTTTTTCACTAGGAGCACAGTGGCCCCCAACTGAAAATTTTAGGGGCGCAACCAGAAAATGTAGGGGCACACACCGTAAATCAACATGCTAAACAAATATTCACATTTCTACTAATTTCCACTGTATTACTAATAAATACTTTGATAATAGATGCAGAAATTACAATGGCTGTTTCAACTTCAGTGTCACTTTTGAAGATGCAACATAGAAGGTTAACTGACAGCACCATCGTTGTCATGAAAAACAAAATATATATATATATATATATATATATATATATATATATATATATATATATATATATATATATATATATATATATATAGCAGCTCTAGTCTACAATTACAATGAATTCAACTTAAAATTAAACATGCATTGTTTAGGCTACTACTGAACCAATATTGGTACAGATTCCTGAAATTCAGTTCCGTTACCCAACGGTACCTTTTTTTTGGTACTTTCCCTCTATAATTACAAAACAATTATTTCAGTTGTAAAGATTATTGTCAAACCTATTTATCCTATGTACTTAGAACATGATGTTATTTTATTAATTAAACAAAATACTCCTCCTCCCAAACCCATCCCTACAAACTAATAAATTGAAGATGTAATAGTATTCCCGCAAAATCCTTTATTATCAGACCACTTCTTAATAACTTTCGAATTCTTACTACCCGACTATACAAAATTAGATAAAAGCTCCTACACTAGATGCCTATCTGACAGTGCTATAGCTAAATTTAAGGAAGATATTCCAAAAGCACTAAACTCATTACCGTGCTTTAATAAAACAGAGGACCTTTATGTAAACTTTAGTCCCTCTCAAATTGATAATTTTGTAGACGGTGCTACGACCTGCCTACAGACTACTTTAGACTCTGTTGCTCCCCTTAAAAAGAAGACGATGAAGCAAAGGAAACTAGCACTTTGGTATAACTCCCAAACTCGTAAATTAAAGCAAATCTCACGAAAACTTGAAAGTAAATGGCGTTCCACCAAATTGGAAGAATCTCGTTTAGACTGGCAAGACAGTTTGAAAACCTGTAGGAAGGCCCTCAGAAATGCCAGATAAGACTATTATTCATCACTCATAGAAGAAAATAAGAACAACCCAAGGTTTCTTTTCAGCACTGTAGCCAGGCTGACAGAGAGCCACAGCTCTATTGAGCCATCTATTCCCCTAGCTCTTAGTAGTGACGACTTCATCAGTTTCTTTAACGATAAAATCATAACAATTAGAGATACTATTCATCACCTCTTGCCCTCAACCTCTAACGGTTCACCTTTAACTGACAGACTGCTAGAAAGAACGACTAGACCTGACATATACTTAGACTGCTTTTATCCTATAAACCCTCAACAATTAATGTTAAAGGTCTCTTCAGCTAAGCCATCTACCTGTCTCTTAGACCCCATCCCAACGAGGCTACTTAAAGAAGCGTTACCCGTGGTTAACACTTTGTCACTTTCCCTTGCAAAATCTTACTTCCAAACTCTAAAGTTAGCTTTTAGATACATCAAAGCTGCATGGGGGGGATTTACTTAGGCCAGACTGTGCTCCTGCTGAGTTCTTCTTTAGGCTAAGACTTAACCGCTATCTATCTGCCCGTGTAAATGTGTAGTAAAGTAATACCATACCTAATCTCTCTCTTTATTAGATAAGTTGCAGGTCAAAATAAGACTATTTAATTACTAGGGGTGTAACGATACATGTATTCGTATTGAACCGTTCGGGATGAGGCTTTCGGTTAGGTCCACATTACAAACCAAACGATTCGTTGGACTAATCCTATTTCATTTTTTTAAAAAGAGCTTAAATTATGTGAAATATAATGTTCTCAGTGCCGCTGCACTCAACAAGGCAGCCCAACTGACAGAACAGGCAACATGCTGTCTGCCCTTCCCACTCCTAAAGAAAAACACACTACTCCAGTCAGGCATGATACGCTGAACTAGCTCGTTGCAATATGGTTGACAAGGATTTAAAGTAGTCTGAATTGAATAACCTGATGGCCAGATGAATCAAAGTTCTAGTATGTATGTATGTATGTATGCTCATATATAGCCTAGTCTACATTAAGGCAACATCTACATACTTGTTTAGTTTATTACAGCAAAGGAATGCAGAAAGTTAAGTTGGTCAGAATCAAGCATATATAATAAATATCATGAAATAATTTAGTTTAGGCTATGCCTTGGTGCCTCTCTCTCCTAAAATATCTTTCAGTATCCATTTGTTCAATGAATTGAAGGATATACTGGTACAATAGCATTAACAGTGACACTATGATATTTAGGGACTGATATTGTTTTTAACACTATGGAGAAAGCAGACTATATTACAGTTTTTCTCAAATGCTAAAACACATTTCAAACGTTTCCTCCATGTTCCAATGTCTAAACACAACACCCTTTTCTAAAGCTACATAAACACAACTTCTCACTTCAAAACTCAAACTTTCACACCAAAAGAGCAGCTCGAAGCTTTCAAAAATGTAAACACTATACACATTACACACTACAGCAAAACAATTGAAAACAATGCTCAATTTGTGAGAAAGTTCTTTGTTTCATAACTGCCAATGCATATTTTTAGAAACTGTACAGTAATGGATCTTCTTAGATCTCTGCAGAGGATTAGGCATTTAGATTTGTGAGTTTCATATGAAGAGTATAAATCTATAGTAAATTCTGCATGTACACTACTGTAACACAACTCAATGCAAAAACAGAATATATTGCACACACCAGTACTCTTGAAAACATGATCAGGGTGTGAAGTTTTATTTACTTTATTCACACCACAATCACTGTGCGGCATCATGTCGCTGAGCTGCATTGGGCCACATCACCTCATCCACATCGCAGGCTATATGGTCTCTTGCCAGGCACCGCGGGAAAAACGGCCTGGAATGGCGAATCCATCCTTGGAAGGCCTCCACTGGGATGCCAACACTGGCCAGCTCCATTGCCCTTAGGAGGTTCTCTCTAGTGTATGGTTGTCTGTCATAAACCTTCCATCTCCACGATGAGAAGAACTCCTCTATAGGGTTCAGGAAAGGGGAGTAGGGTGGCAGACAGACGTTTAAAAAGTGGTTACTGTTGGTGGTGAACCACTCTCTGATTTGGTTTGTTCTGTGGAAGCGTACATTGTCCCAAATGATCACATAAATGTGATGTGCGGGCCCAGGATGGTGTTGTTGGCGGTCCAGGAGGATGTTTTTTAGCTCCTCTAGGAAGGTGAGGAGACGTTGGGTGTTGTAAGACCCAAGGACAGCATGCCGGTGGACAAGCCCCTCCAAACCCATGGAGGAACAAAGAGTAATATTACCCCCCAGTTGGCCAGGAACCTCTGTGATGGCTCTTTGGCCAATGATGTTACAGCCTCTTTGCCTTCGTTTCTGCAGGTTGAAGCCAGCCTCATCCAGGAAGAGGTTCTCATGAGGTCTGGCCATCGCGTCCAACTGTAATATCCTCTGTGAAAATGTGAAAGTGTACAGGTGTTCAGAACAACAGTCAATCAGGTAGCACAGTATTGTCCAGAAGTAATGTAGGCCACTGAGCAACACAGTATGTCCACTAACTGTACTGTGAACATGGATGTATACTTACTTGCACAGACTCGTAACGTAGGTCGTTGTGTCGCGCAGAGTTGCGCTCAAAGGGAACCCTATAGACTTGTTTCATCCGCATCTTTTGGCGCCGGAGAACTCAGTCTATTGTGGCCAAGCTGACATCATCAATGCTCTCAAAGTTGACATTATCGGCAATGACTTTGTCTCTGATCTCCCGGAGTCTGATGAGGTTGTTCTCACAAACCATATCCACAATGAGGGTTTCTTGTGCCGCTGTAAATATGGCAACCCTCCCACCCCTATGTGGCATTCTTTCAACTCTAAAGAAAGAAACATGTGTTGTCAATTGACATGTTTTACAATACAGTAACAACTGATTTGAAACCAATAGACTACTTTCACAGGCTTGTAAAATTGTATTGTGACAAAGAAAGCAATAGAGTACAATACCTGTTGTGTTGTCTGAATGCCCTGAGAATGGTGGCCACGGTGAACCTACTCTTAGTCCTGCTTCAGCCATTGTCATGCCATGGACAATGACATGGTCAATGACTGTTGCTCGCATCTCGTGTCCGTAATGATGGTGCGAGGTTGTCTTGCTCTCCCTCCTGGACCTTCTCCTCTCCCTTGTTGGCCTCCTCCTCTTCCTTGTTGGCCTGCTCCTCTTCCTCCTCTGATTTGAACTCCTCTTCCTCGTTGGCCTGCTCCTCTTCCTCCTCTGATTTGAACTCCTCTTACTCGTTGGCCTGCTCCTCTTCTTCCATGGCCAGCTCTTCTCCCTCCTCTGACTCAAATTCCTCTTCCTCTTCCTCTTCCTCTTCCTTCATCCATTGTGTTTGTTTGGAATCTTCAGCAAACTGTGCACTCTGAACTTGCCTTTATACACGTGGTCACAGCATTAGCAACAGGTGTCTTCAATTTTGAGTCGTTGTGTGTAATAAATGACGCCAGGTGTGTTCATTGTGTTCGAATATTGCTGACTGTGGCAAGCATTTTGCATCACATGAGCTTTCATTTGAGAATATGAGCAGAGTTCTTTTGCAACTTGTGTTTTAGCAAAGAAAAATGTGTTAAGATTTATGAGAACGGAGGATTGTGTTTTGTGAATTGTGTCTTCATGTGAAATGTGTTTAGGATATTGGAAAATGATGGCTAGATTTAGTAAATGTGTTTAGACAACTGGTCATTTGGTTTAGAGGATTGGCTTTTGTGTTTTAGCATTTGAGAAAAACTGTAATGGTAAAGAATAGAGAGCTTCGGATACCTTACTAGGTAAGCTATTTCTTGTATTTCACTCGTTTACACGAGCTAGACTATTGTTTTCTATAGCCAACTAAAATATTCCTTTATCTTTACCTCAAGTAAATGTAGCTGAAGTGAAGCAAGTAAAAGTCATTAACAACAACTTACAATTTCACTCTGTATCACTCACTGTGTGTGCGGTAGCAAGTCCAGACCAAAGATTAGCGACGAGACAAGATAAATCCTGCAGCTACTTGCAACCCAGCGGTCTGCAGCGTTCTGAAAGCTGCCAGTTTAAACCAATGAGAAGAGGCAAGACGGTGGATCATCTTCTTAGCCATTGAATCTTTGTACTTCTGTCTAACTTTCGACTTTCCGGCTTTGTAGCTGGATATATTATTTGTTTCTAATATAGAATTTGGATAACATTAATGATAGTGAGATACTTGCTACAATTGCATTTTGAGTGATAAATCGGCGAAAACATTTTATTTCTCTGATTTCCTGCTTTGTTTTAATGCTGCCTGGCGCTCTCTCTCTTCAGTAACTCTCTACCTCCCTTGTCATACCGTTACCATGTAAGCGGCCGCTCGTAAGCCTCTCTCTAAAACACTGCCACTTCAACCAGTTGACAGTTCGTGAAATCTAACAGACTGCAATGAACGACGACACCAACAGATGAATGGTGAAGGAAGATTGATTCCATGTAGTGAGTGATACAGAGTGCACTGTAAAAAAAAAAGAAAATCTAATTATTATTTTTCTTATTATTATTTGGGGGGGCTTAGGAACATTTTGGGGTAGCTTCAGCCCCCCTAAAATATGCCTAACAACGTCCCTGAACTGTGATAAAACCTCTTCTGAAAAAACCCACCCTCGATCCTGAGGTCTAGCCAACTATAGACCTATATCTAATGGCGCGTTCATGCCACCTCGGAATGACAGGGACCGCCCCTGTGATTACGTTGTTTTTTCACATGAGGCAGTTCAGTGTACAAATCCAACCGTTACACCCCATGCCAGTAGGGCGAAGACAGTGCCTCTGCTTTCAGGTGACCGATTCAAGTCCTGTCTTCCGTATACAACACATATACATACCTGGCGAACAAGGCAGACAAAAGATCCGTTTGTTTGGTCCCAAATTCGAACTGAAATACTGCCATTGACTAAAACATATGCTGACTACACTTCACCGACGGTGTTATAACGCAAGGTAGGACGAAGATACCAAGAAAGACATTGTTGGCGGTCAACAGTAAAGACTTTTCTCCGCTCAAGACTGCTAGCCCGTATGCTAACGCGGGAAACAAGTTAGCTTTCCACAGCTAGCTATGCCGTGAGCGCTGCTAGCCCCATGGATACATCAAAGTTGGCCACACAGACTGAGCTTTCCCTCGGGAATGTTTTAACCACCATAAGGAACCTGGATAACAAGGTGAGATATTTTGGTAAACAACTTAAAGAAAGCTCCAACATGGTTGCCAGCATTATACAGCAACAATGGAGCTAGGTAGCTAGCTAACGTTAACGTAATATATTATTGTCCCTAAGAGCGATATGGGTTTAGGGCTTAACACTTTTCTTACGATACATCCAAGGGCTGTATGCTGTAAAGCCTGTAACGTGGATGAGACATAAAGCCATGGATGTATTAAGAGAAGCTCTGTTCACGAAACTGCAGGCTAACCTAGCACGACATAATGATTACACCTCCTTGGTTGTCTAAAAACATCCATCGTTTATTTAGATAATCATGGTAAGACCTCAAGTACAGACTATGTATTATTATTTACACTTCAAATATTATTTTTGCAATCAGTACAAATTGTATGGTCTTTTATTTCAGATGAATCCATTCCACAAGCAAGAAAGAATTTCAGGACGGAGCGTGTGTCTGGAAGCCCTGTCCGTAAGTTAACATTTATGCATGCGTTTAAGAAACCAGAGTCATATTTCTTCTTCTTCTTCTTCTTCTTTTTGTTTCTGGCAGACTAGACGCATCTATGGCGTATTGCTGCCCTCGGCTGTTCTCTAAGCGCTATTCACAACTTAATTAAAAGTCAGTCATATTTCCTACCATGGAACTACTGAAATTCAACCTGGTGCATATCACGTGACTGTTCTGATGTGTTTGTCCCTGCCTGCCCTTTTTCAGGTCAGCAGATGTTACTGCCTCCACCACCTGCGTGTAAGTGTTTTTTTGTTGATTGTTTAATGTAACAGCATAGGTTCATCTTTTGCAGTGGCATGTGCAAGAAACCTACCATAAATGAAATGACCAATATTCATATCTACTTTCTTTTTAGATGAGTCAACATGACAAAAGAAAGGCAAAGAAGGCCTTCCAGGACCTGACAATCTGCAGAGTTATAACAGGCAGGTGTTATTTTATTGTTCACATCAGTCTTATGCTTAGCTTGGCTGATAAGACGTTTTAATTTGACTTGTAACTGTGCTTCATTTTGACTTCTACTCTAGCGGCCTCCCAGAAAAACTTCGCCGTGCTGACTGCAGCAGACGTGGAGGACCCCACAGTGCCCCCCCCCCTCACAATATCCAACAGTCCAGTGTCAAAGGTGGACTCATTCAAGTTTCTGGGCTCCATTATTTCCCAGGACCTGAAGTGGGAGTCCAACATCAACGCCATCCTTAAAAAGGCTCAGTAGAGGATGTACTTCCTACGGCAACTCTGGAAGCATGGCCTACCACAAGAGCTATTGGCCATCTTCTACACTGCTACCATCCTCCTGCCTCCTCCCCTTTGGCAGGCGCTACAGATCCCTGCACACAAAAACAACCAGACACAAGAACAGCTTCTTTCCCACTGCCATCACTCTCCTGAACTGCTGATAAGTGGGGTCATGCCCACTTTGGCCATTCACCTACACATTACATACTTTATCATTCCAATATGCATTTTGCACACTACATTTGCACTATTACTTTGCACTCTACATTTATACAATATATTGTGTTAATGTGCCTATATGTATGTTGTCTCTATTGTTCAGTATGTGTCTATATGGCCAATAAAACTGATTCTGATTCTTATATAAATATATATTTGTTTTATTTTTTGGTACCATGGTTGTTAAAGTTTGTTAAAGCCAGGAAAACTTTCCATGGGAACCAAAAACGAACCAAAAAATAAACTTCAGGGAACATTCCCGCAACCAAAAATTGTTACCTGGGCCCCCACAGGTGGGCCGCTGGTGGGTGGAAATGCCAGGGCCGTTTTTTGTTCCCAGTCCGTCACTGCTCTCCAAGATCCTTGAGAAGGTAGCTGCCAATCAGTTATGTGATTTTCTACATAGCAATAGCTTATTTGAGGACTTTCAGTCAGGATTTAGAAAGCATCATAGCACAGAGACGGCACTGGTGAAAATTACTAACGACCTTCTAAGGGCTTCAGACAAAGGACTTGTCTCCGTACTTGTCTTATTAGATTTTAGTGCTGCATTCGATACTATTGACCATGCCATCCTTTTACAGAGACTGGAACATTTAGTTGGCATTAAAGGAATCGCACTAAGCTGGTTTAAGTCCTATTTCTCTGACCGATCTCAATTTAAGTTAATGTTAACAATAAATCTACCAATTACGCTAAAGTTAACCATGGCGTTCCTCAAGGCTCAGTGCTTGGACCAATTCTATTCTCCTTATATATGTTTCCTCTAGGCAATATTATTAGGAAACACTCAATTAACTTTCACTGTTATGCGGATGACACCCAATTAGCCAGACGAAAACAGACAAAACCAGTCAGTTAGCTAAACTTCAAGTATGCGTTAAAGATATAAAATCATAAATGGTCTACAATTTTCTGATGTTAAACTCAAACAAAACTGAAGTTATTGTGCTGGGCCCGAAACACCTACGAACCTCATTATCTGAAGATATACAGTGCCTTACGAAAGTATTCGGCCCCCTTGAACTTTTCGACCTTTTGTCACATTTCAGGCTTCAAACATAAAGATATAAAACTGTAATTTTTTGTGAAGAATCAACAACAAGTGGGACACAATCATGAAGTGGAACGAAATTTATTGGATATTTCAAACTGTTTTAACAGATAAAAAACTGAAAAATTGGTCGTGCAAAATTATTCAGCCCCCTTAAGTTAATACTTTGTAGCGCCACCTTTTGCTACGATTACAGCTGTAAGTCGCTTGGGGTATGTCTCTATCAGTTTTGCACATCGAGAGACTGAAATTTTTGCCCATTCCTCCTTGCAAAACAGCTGGAGCTCAGTGAGGTTGGATGGAGAGCGTTTGTAAACAGCAGTTTTCAGTTCTTTCCACAGATTCTCGATTGGATTCAGGTCTGGACTTTGACTTGGCCATTCTAACACCTGGATATGTTTATTTGTGAACCATTCCATTGTAGATTTTGCTTTATGTTTTGGATCATTGTCATGTTGGAAGACAAATCTCCGTCCCAGTCTCAGGTCTTTTGCAGACTCCATCAGGTTTTCTTCCAGAATGGTCCTGTATTTGGCTCCATCCATCTTCCCATCAATTTTAACCATCTTCCCTGTCCCTGCTGAAGAAAAGCAGGCCCAAACCATGATGCTGCCACCACCATGTTTGACAGTGGGGATGGTGTGTTCAGGGTGATGAGCTTTGTTGCTTTTACGCCAAACATAACGTTTTGCATTGTTGCCAAAAAGTTCGATTTTGGTTTCATCTGACCAGAGCACCTTCTTCCACATGTTTGGTGTGTCTCCCAGGTGGCTTGTGGCAAACTTTAAACAACACTTTTTATGGATATCTTTAAGAAATGGCTTTCTTTTTGCCACTCTTCCATAAAGGCCAGATTTGTGCAGTATGCGACTGATTGTTGTCCTATGGACAGAGTCTCCCACCTCAGCTGTAGATCTCTGCAGTTCATCCAGAGTGATCATGGGCCTCTTGGCTGCATCTCTGATCAGTCTTCTCCTTGTATGAGCTGAAAGTTTAGAGAGACGGCCGGGTCTTCGTAGATTTGCAGTGGTCTGATACCCCTTCCATTTCAATATTATCGCTTGCACAGTGCTCCTTGGGATGTTTAAAGCTTGGGAAATCTTTTTGTATCCAAATCCGGCTTTAAACTTCTCCACAACAGTATCTGGGACCTGCCTGGTGTGTTCCTTGTTCTTCATGATGCTCTCTGCTCTTTAAACGGACCTCTGAGACTATCACAGAGCAGGTGCATTTATACGGAGACTTGATTACACACAGGTGGATTCTATTTTTCATCATTAGTCATTTAGGTCAACATTGGATCATTCAGAGATCCTCACTGAACTTCTGGAGAGAGTTTGCTGCACTGAAAATAAAGGGCTGAATAATTTTGCACGCCCAATTTTTCAGTTTTTTATCTGTTAAATTTTTTTTAAATATCCTATAAATTTCGTTCCACTTCATGATTGTGTCCCACTTGTTGTTGATTCTTCACAAAAAATTACAGGTTTATATCTTTATGTTTGAAGCCGGAAATGTGGCAAAAGGTCGAAAAGTTCAAGGGGGCCGAATACTTTCGCAAGGCACTGTAGTTTCTCCTCGATGCGCTCTTTCTCTCCGCACTGCACCTCTACACCCATCTCTCTCAAAGTGTCCACAGCGTTTGTCAGCGAGGGAAATGTTTTTTATCCCAAGTCCATCTTGACTTTCAGTCATGCTGGATACAGGCACTATACCTGAATGCCCCTCTGCTTTAGCTGCTTGACGACTGAGTGAACCTTAGCTCGCTTCTTTTGTAGTTCAGGAGAATAATCTTGATCGAAGAAAATCCTCTTGTCTTGAAACATCACCTTTCCTTGGCTCCATGCTTGCAAAACAATATATTTCACTGCTGCGTCGAGAAATCTCACAATGATTGATCTGGGGGGAGCTGCTGGATCTGTCGGTTTGGACTGAAGTGAGCGGTGCGCTAAATTGAAGACTTTTTAAGACCTTCTTAATACTTGGAATACAATTCAATACAAACTTATGGATATAATAATTGTTATATATGATAAGATAATATGTTATATAATATAATGCCAATGTAAATGCCATTTGCTCCGTTCTGCTTTTGCGTCTAAAGGCTGCTTGAAAGCAGCAGAATAGGAATTTGAGCTCCGGTCTGTTATTTCCGGTTGATGCCGTCATATATGCGTCAGCATGTTGGATGTTTCCATTCACATACCGTCAGCACCATTTCCTTCCGCCTTGTCCGCCTCTCTGGCTAGACCTTTAGACACTTGCCCATTCTGAGGCGAAGTGCTTTCCTTAGCTTGTTAGTAGCACGGTGCAAGATGCTTTGTTTGCTTTCCTGGCATCTGACTGATTTGCTCCAGAGACACGTCAACACTTGGGCTTCAGCCCCATACAACGGACGTTACTGCAGTGTTTATAGTTAACGTAAACTGTCGGTTGCCAATGTTGGTAATAGTTTCTTCCCAATTTCGGATCACATTCCTGTTGGAATATGTTCGATTGTGTAGTTTTTGGTTTAGAAACCTAATTGTGTTATGGGTTGGTTGTGTTCTCCCTTCTTGTGTTTGTTTTTTTCCCCTTTTTTCCCTGTTGTGTCTGTCTGTGTTTTCGTCTGTATCTGAGGCTGCTAGAGGCGTGGTTATGGGTCTAGGTCAAGGGGCGTGGCCATTCACTCCTGCTGTTTCACTCAGCTGCAGCTCATTCCAGTCATCACCTCGGCAGTATATCCACCCGGGCTGTTCACGTCTCCAGCGCCAGATCGTTAAAACCACTCAGACTCAGCTCCGACTCAGCAGCTCCCTACAATCTTCCGAAGGATCTGCTTTGCTGCCTCCCTGCCGTGACCAGTCCAGCCTGTTGCTCTGCCACTAGTTGCTGAAGCTGCTTACATCCACCCTACACAGCTCACCTGGATCTCCTCTGGTTTTCGCTTCGAGAGTCAGGACTGGATCCCTCCAATCTACCAGCTCCCTAATCCCAGTTCTGCCCTGGATTCCTTTCTGTCTGCCTGCCTCACACACTGTACCAACCTGAAGCTACAACTCCCTAACTCCCCCTCTTCGCACAATTGATTTTTGTCTGTCTAATAAATCTCTCTGAACTGCCATCTGCCTCTGTGTGTGTGTGTCTCGGCGTTTTGGTTCAAACGGCTAACCTAACAAATTGGTGATTTCTAACGCTAGAAAGTGCCGCTATACTCCGTTACGGTCTTCAACTGCAATGATGGACGGGAAGTGTTGACGCATGGGCAGTATGCTCATGTTGACACGGGTATCACGTGCGATCCAGCATCTACAAAAGACGAACGCTGAACTAACGTTAGCTAGCTAGGCCTAGCTGTGAATCTGCAATATAGTTCATCCGCTACTGCGAGCCAATCTCCTCCGGCACGACTTTCCGACAGTGATGATTTGCACTTTGTGCATGATGCAAACGTTTATGTAAAACTCTTTTCTCTTTTATTTTTCTTCTCTGCCTTCTTGTTTTGTTATATTTCAGGTCCGGTGAAAAAAAAGATTACCGGTCAAAACAAAAGCTTCAGAGTATTTATTTAATATTATAAACGGAATTAAATGTTTTAATATAATAATTTGAAACAACAGGACTCTTCCTTTGGTCTCCAGCATTGAACACTACAAATACCACAAAGAGTGACGCTGATCGGTTGAACAGTTCTAATAATATGCGCCTTCACACAAACAAACACACTGTTATCCAAGCATGGTAGTGGGATGTTGGCGACATGGCTTATCCACCCTTAATTTATGGATTCCTGCATTATGCTGTGTGGCAACTAGAGGTGTGACAAGATCAAAATGTGACTAGACTTCCCGTGCAGCCACCAGTAGATGAAGTCTGACCTGGTTGGTCTTATAATACATCTGGCTTTGAAGATGATTCTGGTTTGGACCTCTAAATTAGCATAGAAGATCCCCCTGCCCGTTTGCCAAAGTTGACTCTGAGTTAACTTTTGCAGAGAGGTAGCAGAGTTGCAATTGTAAAAAGCTGCCAGTAAAACACAGCGTTTGAACGTTAGAGGTAATAGCCTCTCTCTCTCTCTCTCTCTCTCTCTCTCTCTCTCTCTCTCTCTCTCTCTCTCTCTCGCGCGCGGCGCCTGACACACACACTCAGACTGCAGTGTGCTGTTCAGTGTGGCGCTGTGGACTTTTAAATGAGTCTGAAGCAGAAAACAAAACCTAACTTTACTTTTAATGATATTAAACAAAGAGAAATGTTCTCTCCATGTCTGAAAATGAAGGATGTGGAGTTGGACAGTAGGCCTCTGCATGGACACTTAAGAATGCATGGAGAGGCCAGTTCTAAAGCGTTGAGCTTTAAAATCCAGCGCTATGGAAGAGTCTGTGTTTGGGAGGCACGGAAATTATAGCCAATGTTCTGATGCTTATTGTTCCATTAATTGAATACTAGTTAATTCTACAAAAGCCACATGATACATTGATTGAAAATTTAGTTTAGTTATATTTGTTAGGATATCTCCAGTTGTGTACATGCTGTAGCGGTACATACAAGGAGCTGGTTTCTGGTCCAATCTCAAGTACTTGTTTTCCTTCCAGACTGAGGACCTGTTGCCTGAGCTCGAGGAGCATTCAGTTCCTGACCAATGCCCTAAAGTCAAACCCCCAACATCTGGCAGAGCTGCATCTGATGGGCAACAATCTGGAAGACTCGGGAATCAGAGTGCTTGTGGAACTAACAAAGAACAAGAAATGTACCTTACGTACAATAGAGTGAGTACTGCTAATGATGATGTAAAAAAAAAACGTGTTCACTGTGGGCCTTCCTTTCTCACTTCTGCATCATCTTTCCTTTACCCTTTGATTAATCGCTGAAGTTCTATAGTTAATCGCGATTAATCGCATATTTTATCACATGATTAAAATTCTATTATTTTGCATTTCAGAACAGTTTTTAAGTATATACAATTGAAAGCAATTTGTACCAGTGTATCTTGATTGGGAATCAAATGAATGCAAAGAAAGTTACTTTATGAACTTGATTTTAAGATTTGTAATTATTTATTTATTGTAAACAAAAGAAAAATGTGTGAATCTGTCATTATTGTACAATTCCTCCAAGTACCTAACTAAAAAACTAAAAATCCCTATCCTTACCAGAGTCAATATAGTGTTTAGTAACTCCCAAATAATGTTGATTACTCACTGACGTCCAGTGATCACCGGTTAATGAGCAGTTCATTTCTGCACAAGTCTGTGTTAACACAGCCCATCTCCACTCTCCAGAGAAACAGGATGGATAGTCCGGTACACTGTTGTTTCCACAACAACAAAAACACAGCAGTCTCTGAACTCGCGTTGGGAGTTTGGTTAAAGTTGGATGTAGTCCAGTTTTTGTCTAATAAGCAGACACTTGCAAGCAGGATTGATGGAACAGGTGGCCGGCTAGCGTTAGTTTTCCACCTAGCTAGGTTATACTCCAGCCCCCGTTCGCGTTTCACCGCTGAGGATGTCTTCCCCCCCCCCGTGATCGCCCGCTCCAGCCGCTGCAGCTGCTGCTTCTTGCTCCGGCCACCGCTTCTACCCACTCCGGCCACCGCTGCTGCCCGCTGGTCAAACTAACCTGTACGGCGGGCCACAGCAACCTCTTATTTCAGAACATTCATCTGTCCCCCGCCCCCCAAGGGCCGGTGGTCTAGTATCACGTTAACTGTACTACTATGCTTAGTTCCGTAGGTGGTAGCTCAAGCTTGACGTGCTTCGGTGATATTTTAATTTGGCTTTACACAATCAACGTGCATATGGCTTTCGACTTGTCTGCTGAGCCGTCCGGGAGTTTTTTTAAAAGAAAAGCGCCATTCAGAAGTGTGTTGCTGCTGTCTTTCTCCATGCCGGCAGCCTGCCTGCATTCTGCAGCAGAAGATGTGTTAGGAAGAAGTACAGCAGCGCCAAAGGGTCAAAATAGTAGCCGTTAGGCACGACGCAAAGCCAAGTGAAGTGTAAAATAAATTAATCGCATGCCAGCATGCAATTAATGCAATTAAAAAAAATTAATCGCATTGCGTCGGCCCTTAATCGCATCGTGATTAACGCGTTAACGCTGACAGCCCTAATTCTTTATATATGTTAATTTTTCCTATCAAGTCTTAAATAACTAGTACCGTTCTGAGTGCAAATGAAGTGTGAAGCCAGCTACACATGTAAACCGTGAGGTAGGACACAGCGCAGGTATACGTCGTTGTTGCTTCTGGAATTGATTGCGCCTTGAAAGGTCAGTAGCAACACAAAAAGTAATTTGAACTTTGAGCGCAGCAGTTCTGAGCGGTGTACGATGCTTAGGGTAGCGCTTCCTCCGAGTTGTCTTCCCCACTCTCCCCATTGTAAAACAATGGCACAGCCAGCACAGAGTGGTTTTACCGCGGTTTGTGTGTAGACGGCTTTACTCACTTGTCAGACTTAATCCCAGAAGTATTCATGTGCCCTGTTTGTTTGTTTTTTCAGTGTCTCAACAGATTGAGAAGAGACAGAAAACAGACACAAGGACACAAGCTCCTCAAACAGGCTCACATTTGTTAGACCATACTTAAACACGACTCAATGGCCTTGCATTTCAGTGCATATTGTAGCTACAAATTATTTAACTACTCTGAATATTTTTAGAAATGATATGATATACCCAAAATGTATTAAGTCTGTCAGCAATTCAAGATATTTTTGTGATTGCCTTATGCTACTTTGTATGAATAATTTATGTGTTATGTGTTTATCTTGGGTTACAGTAGACGACACTTGAAAGAAAGATAATCAGAGAAAAGTGAAGAATCAGAATCAGAATCAGAAAGGGCTTTATTGCCAAGTACGTTGCACATACAAGGAATTTGTCATGGTGTTGTTGGTGCATGTCACACATTCAAATATAAGAAGGATAAAAAAAGAATATAAACATATACACACGGAATGTATTAATAACGATAAAATTAAGTAAATAAATAGTAAAATAAGTAAGTTAAATAGAAGGAAGTGTATGATAAGTGTTATCTGCTCATAAAACATGTGCCTACAGAATTAGTGCTAGAGTCTGATGCACGACTTGAAATAAGATGTAATCTTTGTAACCACAAAATAAACTCCCTTGTATTTGTTCAATGCTGGTTCATTTCTATGTTATAGCAGCACTCCCATCTAGTGGCCAAACTTTGTAATTTCAGTATGCGTTTGACACAGTTGACATTGTAGTAGGTACCATGGCTGCATCTCTGTCAGTACAGCACAGCAGGCAGGATCAGCTGTGTCATCGCAGTGAACCAGTGAAGGGCCACTGAAGCAAAGGTAGGATAGGGGTCACTTCTCAGTGCAACACAATAACAACTAACATGCATTTTGACAGCATCCAGGAACAGGCATGTTCCAAAGGGCTGGTGATTTCTGGGACGTTTGTAATTATTTTGGCGCATTTTTATGGGTAAAAAACGATTATTTGTTTATATGTTTTTGTGTCTAAGTGACTGATGGGAACAACAATCTTTGATATTGGTCCAGTATTAGGCAAGATCGTAGCAGTCGGTAGCAGCAAGACAAGCTACAATGTAAGTTAATAGGGCAAATGTCCAGCTTGTATTTACCTTCACAAAAGTGCTTGTTTTGCTACTGACAAGCTCAGATTAATATTCTAAGTGTCTGAGAACATTATGGAAAGGAATTCTAAGGAGGTCGACATTTCTGTTAAAGAGTAAGAGCCTTTTTTTTTTTTTAAACATAAAAACATCTGCAATATTGCGTTCGCTAAAGCCACCAGACTCTGTGTAAATTAGCAGTAATTTTGGAATTTGTATTTTAATACAAACTGTGTATATATGTTTATACTTATATTGTTAAATTCTGGCGCTTGATTTTCTTAGCCTTCTTGTATTTAGCGATTGTGTGATGCGCACCTACAGCACCAAAACAAATTCCTTGTATGTGTAAAAATAAAATTTGGCAATAAAGCTTTTCTGAGTCTGATTCCTATTCATTCAAGGTTGACAGAAACAAAATAAAACTATGAAAAGTCGTTTTGGGTCATCTTTCCACTTTTCCAACCATTACAACTCTAGTTTGGGTTGAAATAAACGCATAGTTTATCGATTTACATGTGAAAATATGTTGGCTCTATACATGCATATAGGCATCCTTCTTCAAGAAAGAGATAAGTTAAGATAGACTTTATTATTATTTGTTACAGCAGCTCAAAAAAATCCACATGCATCAGAATAAGAGAAATACACATTAAATAGACATAGAAAAAATATTTTTAAAAAAAGCATTATAAGAAATAGAAAAAATAGAATAAGAGTAATACTATGTACACTATAAACACCCTTATAAACAGACAGGTAAATATATATATTTATATACACACACAGATGAGGTGTGGATGAATAGAAATGACATTGCACAGTAGGAGGTGACAGAGAAATAAATAAACATGCATAGTGTAGAATATTGTCAAGACATAGATGTACGTAACAAACTTGTAACAAAATGTTACGTTTTTCAATTAAAACTTGACTGTGATTGGTTTATAGAAATGCCAATAAACCAGAGCACGTTTTTCTCCCATCCCGGAGTGCTGTGTGGACTAGCCAGTAATAGTGGGAAAGCTGATTCAGCAGCATTCCCACTTTTGTTATTCGGTTCTTTATAAAGTTTTTATTATTCCCTCTTCCGTACGTTTTTTGGCTCTCCGTAACTTCTGCATACATTCAGCTATTAAAGCCATTCAACTTTTAAAATGTTCAGCTTCAGCTAATGATGGGACTTCAACTTTTTTCTACTATTTATACTTTTTAAAATATTAAGCTTTTAAACATTTTATTTTAACATTAAACTTAACTAGAAAATGCATTTCCTGCAGAAAATGTGTGGGAATGCTGAATTGCTAAACCTAAACTGGATGAATAGCTTAAATCAGTAAGAAGACGTTGAAGTAGTGAAAATAGTTGAAAAAGTTTGAATGGTTTCAATTAACATGAATTTCAGTAAAAAGTTGAATAACCACTAATATATAAAATAATTTATTTTCTAACTGAAATAATGATTAAGTCTGGAAGACTTACAATGCTATGAGAAACAGAGATGAAAATGCGGAAATATGAAATAAATTGTTTGAAAAATCTCAAATGGATTGCACTGCACTGCTGAAAAACTTGGAAGTTTAAATGCAAAATTGTCAGTTGGAAGATGAACTGCATTACCTTATTAAGCTAAGAGCTGAAATACATTTCTAGAAAAGCTGGAAGCTAAACTGTAATACTGTCAAAAGTGGAAGTTCAAATAAATTGACTCAAAAGGCTAAACGTATAAATACTTTGTATTATTATCAGACATATCCATTGCATAGAACAAAAAAGCATGACCCTAAATAACTGAGAGGTGAATATATTGCCAGAAAAGAAGCGGAATATATACATGGATGAAATCACAAATCACAAATGACAATAGAGAGAGAGAGAGAGAGAGAGAGAGAGAGAGAGAGAGAGAGAGAGAGAGAGAGAGAGAGAGAGAGAGACAGAAGAGGGAGGGGGAGAGAGAGAGACAGAAAGAGGGAGGGAGAGAGAGAGAGAGACAGAAGAGGGAGGGAGAGAGACAGAAG
Source organism: Zingel zingel (assembly GCA_023566125.1). Lineage (NCBI taxonomy): Eukaryota > Metazoa > Chordata > Actinopteri > Perciformes > Percidae > Zingel > Zingel zingel. Next base: position 5,927,391 of record CM042317.1, on the reverse strand, counting down.
GAGGGAGGGAGGGAGAGAGAGAGACAGAAGGTGGGAGGGATAGACAGACAAGAGGGAGAGAGACAGAGAAGGAGGTAGAGAGACAGAGACATGGAGAAACAGACAGACAGAGAGGGAGAAACAGACAGACAGAGACAGGGAGAAACAGAAACAGACAGAGACAGACAGATAGTGACAGAGAGAAACAGACAGACAGAGACAGGGAGAAACAGAAACAGACAGACAGAGACAGGCAGACAAACACAGACAGACAGAGACAGAAACAAACGGAGACAGACAGGGAGAAACAGAAACACAGAGACAGACAGATAGTGACAGAAAGAAACAGACAGACAGAGACAGGGAGAAACAGAAACAGACAGACAGACAGAGACAGGCAGACAAACACAGACAGATAGAGACAGAAACAAACAGAGACAGGCTGACAAACACAGACAGACAGAGACAGAAACAAACGGAGACAGACAGGGAGAAACAGAAACAGACAGACAGACAGAGACAGGCAGACAAACACAGACAGAGACAGAAACAGAGACAGACAGAGGAAGAAACAGACAGAGAGAAACAAACAGAGAGACAGAGACAGACAGAGAGACAGGGATAAACAGAAACAGACAAACAGACAGAGACAGGCAGACAGATAGAGACAGACAGACAGAGGGAAACAGACAGACAGAGAGAACGAGACAGACAGAGAGAGAGAGAGAGACAGGGAGAAACAGAAACAGACAGACAGAAACAGACAGACAGAGACAGAGAGACAGAGACAGACAGAGAGAGACAGAGACAGACAGACATAAGTGGAACGCAAAAGATATAGACTAATGTTCATCTTGCTGCCAATAGTATTCAATTCAACTCTGTGAAAGTGTTGTCATGGTAACGTATGACCAGTGAAAACACCCTTTGATCTCTGTGATGAGATCTCTTTCATCTTTAATCAGTTAACCACCGTGTCACCTGCTGAAACTGTCACCTGTGCTACACTGTAGCTATTCAAAGACACTGAGAGCAAGCTCTCAAATAAAGGCTCAGACTGCTAAAACGATAATGGCTATCAGTCAAATGATGTAATCATGACCACCACAAGGCCTTTGTGAATGTATACATATAAAATGTATGTTGATATCAGCGATTTAAAAAAGTGGTTCGCCCTGCGTTTCACTCAGAAATGTAGAGAATGTTAAACAGGGCAGCGAATGGAGCTAGAGTGGATGATGTCATCGCCAGAGCACAGAGCCTTAAAAAAAATATCTTTGTCCCTTCTCTATAAATTGCTCTCACACCCACAATATTTACTTGTCATGCACAATTTATACATCAAAACGTAGGTATTTTGTCTAGTTTCAGCCAATATGCTCAGTTATGCGATATGATTTATACTTTTGGCTCAGTGAGCTTCCAAATGACAACAGTTCCAAATCTTTCTCCATTCGCTGCCCTGTCTAACATCCTCCACATTTCCGAGAGAAATGCAGAGCAAACCACTTTTCTAAATCACTGATATACCCACATTTTTAAGTTTATCAACATACATATTAACCAATATGTTTGCAAAGGTCTTGTGGTGGTCCCGATTATGTTATTTGACTGATACCCCTTACCATTTTAGCAGTCTGTGCCTTTATTTAAGAGCTTGCTCTCAGTGTCTTTGAATAGCTCCAGTTACAGTTGTGTGGCACAGGTGACACGGTCGTTAACTGATTAACGATCAAAGGAATCTCAATACATAGTTCAAAGGATGTTTACAAACATGGTCACTGGTCATACGTTACCATGACAACACTTTCACAGACAGTTGAATACTACAGGCAGTACAGGGCTCCAGACTGCGACCAAAATTTGAGTGTGTGCGACTGAATTTTACATCCAGTCGCACGTGTGACCAGTAAATATGCCCCCATTTTTACACGTTAAACGTCGAAATTTCGGTACCTGAGAGCGCGTAAGCTCAAGCTTATCTGTCCTCTCTGAAAATTGACAGAGAGCGGAGCTCTGACACAAACACACACACACGCATATTTGTTGAAGTCACAGTGAGTCATGGAAATGCCGATAAAGTGGTTTCAAGTGTGGTTACAGTTTTTCAAAACTTCACGCAGACACCGTTTGCTGCGATATGTTATTAATGGAGAGCCGAAAGCGGTCGCGGTGCTTTTGACGTTACACTTCATAAGCAGGCACAACAGCGGTTTCTGTGCCCTGGAGACTGACTGACAGGCTGAGGTTGTAAGACAAGGCAACTTTATTTCTACAGCACCTTTCAGCAACAAGGCAATTCAAAGTGCTTTACATGAAACATTAAAGAGCAATTAAAAACGGTCATGAAAATAAAACAGGCTAAAAAAGAATATACAAATACAAGAATAAAAGTTACAGTGAGTAAGAAATGATTAGGAGGATTTTGTTTAATTAATAAAATAACAATGTTCTAAGTACATAGGATAAATAAGTTTGACAATAATTTTTACAACTGAAATAATTGTTTTGTAATTATAGAGGGAAAGTACCAAAAAAAAGGTACCGTTGGGTAACGGAACTGAATTTCAGGTATCGGTACCAATATTGGTTCAGTAGTAGCCTAAACAATGCATGTTTAATTTTAAGTTGAATTCATTGTAATTGTAGACTAGAGCTGGTATATATATATATATATATATATATATATATATATATATATATATATATATATATATATATATATATATATATATATATTATTTTTTTTTTGTTTTTCATGACAACGATGGTGCTGTCAGTTAACCTTCTATGTTGCATCTTCAAAAGTGACACTGAATTTGAAACAGCACATTGTAATTTCTGCATCTCTTATCAAAGTATTTATTAGTAATACAGTGGAAATTAGTAGAAATGTGAATATTTGGTTAGCATGTTAATTTACGCTGTGTGCCCCTAAATTTTCTGGTTGCGCCCCTAAAATTTTCAGGTGGGGGCCCTGCAGTAATATGAACATTAGTCTATATCTTGTGCATTCCACTTCTGTCTGTCTGTCTGTTTCTCCCTGTCTCTCTCTGTCTGTTTGTTTCTCTCTGTCTGTTTCTGTTTCTCCTTGTCTCTGTCTGTTTTTGTTTCTCCTTGTCTCTGTCTGTTTCTTCCTGTCTCTCTGTCTCTGTTTCTGTCTCTGTTTGTCTGCCTGTCTCTGTCTGTTTCTCCCTGTCTCTGTCTGTCTGTTTCTCTCTGTCACTGTCTGTTTCTGTTTCTCCATATCTCTGTCTCTCTACCTCCTTCTCTGTCTCCCTCCCTCTTGTCTGTCTATCCCTCCCTCCTACTGTCTCTCTCTCTCCCTTCCTCCCTCCTTCTGTCTCTCTCTCTCCCTCCCTCTTGTCTCTCTCTCTCTCCCTCTTCTGTCTCTCTATCTTTCTCCCTCCCTCCTTCTGTCTCTCTCTCTCTCTCTCCCTCCCTCCCTCCCTCTAGTGTTATTTGTGATTTCATCCATGTATATAGCCCGCTTCTTTTCAGGCAATATATTCACCTCTCAGCTCTTTAGGGTCATGCTTTTTTGTTCTATGCAATGGATATGTCTGATAATAATACAAAGTATTTATACTTTTAGCCTTTTTAGTCAATTTATTTGAACTTGAGATGTGAACCGCGTTGCCTTGCATTACACGGTTCCCATGCCCCCTCGGGCTTGGACCCCTAATAAGAAACCTTAGAAAAGCAATAGGGTTCCACAGCCCTGCTGTGCGAACAGCGTAGCTTTGCTACCGCCTGTTCTTCCAGCCTCGGGCTTGGACCCCTAACAACAAAATGGTGCTTCCTGGTTCAGCTTCAGTTACATGTGTTATGGTGGTGAGGAAACAGAGAGGATGAGAGGGGAAGGAGGTATGAATAAAGAAAAGCGATAACAGTCTCTATGAAGTATAACTTCTTCAATTCAACCTTTATTTTAAACACGTGAGTCATGAACAACTTTTGATCCATTGTGACAGTCTGGAACATACATAGCCCCCTCATTTTTCTCTCATAGACATGGCTGTGAGCGAACATAAAAGAATAACAATAATAATATCATGGCATAATAAACCCTTGCAGAAAAATAAAATATGAATAAATAATGAAAATAGAAAGCAAATACTCAATACTAAGTGCATTTTCATCTACATGTTTCTTCTGCCTTAATGTTATCAAAACCAAAATATTATATTGCAACAAATATACTCCTTAGTCAGTCATTCTTGCAATTTCAAGCTATCATGTGATAAACTGAGCAAAATCATACAGACACCAAAAAAGAGGCAGAACTGGCAAATAAGCAACATATTTCTATTGGTTTGGATAATTACTGTAACAAGTAGTAGTAGTGACTAAAACACAATTTTAAATAAAAGAAAAACTAAAAACTGCCCATTTTCACAACAGGTTAGTTGTTCTAACACCTCCAAAACACTTTAATGCTTTATGTTTTTTAATATCATGAAGATCCTAAAGGCTATTTTTGGGCCACTTCTAGAAAAAGAAATAAATCGGACATTTCGAGAATAATGGCGCAATATTTTGAGAAATTAAACTATCATACTGTCGTGAGAATAAAGTCTAAATTTTGAATAAAGTAGCACTTTTATGAGATGAGGTCAAACTATTACAATAATAAAGTCAGAGTCTTATGAGAAATAGACTTCTATTATGAGTAGTCATTTTAAATATTACAAGAATAAAGACACACTTTTCCACTTTTGCTCTGCTAGTAAGTGAGCTCAGTCTAATAAACATCTGTCGCCTGTCCAGGGGAAACAGCTGTATAGCTCTTAGAGGAAAGTATAAATAGTAGTTGTACGTTTTGTGACTTTACCTGATAAAGACATGGCAATTTTTCTCATAAAAGTGTGACTTTATATAAAATCATTATGACTTTTTTCTCATAAAAGTATGACTTCACTTTTGGAACATGATAACTTTATTCTCTGAATCTCAGATTTAGTTTCATAACAGGGGCCCTAATACTCCATCACTGTGGCCAAATTTGATACACGACAAAATCGTAGTTATCGTAACTACGTAATAAAAAAAATTAAAAATCCCCTCAATGGCAAACAGAGTGAGATGTCACAATGGCATCAGTGGAGAAATGGCAGACAGGTCACTGATTTGACAAAGAACACATTTAAATGAAATACTGACTCACTGTCAGGCTGACATCAGGAATCTATGTATTACAAATTGAAATCCTGCATGTGAAATCATTTCAACACAGAGGCAGACTCACAGGTGTAAGCAACTAAACAAAGTCTGTATATTCAGCCCTAACATAAATAACCATATTACTCCATTTAGCTGACATACATGTAGCAGTACTGTACCTGGAAGTTCACAACAACCTCTACTGTGTTTAAACATGAATAGAACATTTCTCCGGTTGTGGAGGCTTAAAGTCAGCGTCAGTCAGTCTGTGAAGCCTCAGGGAATCAAGTCAAGTTAGCTTTAAGACTTTCTCTGCTTTTCGGTGTCAGTAACAATCAACAGAAAAGACAAAGGATCCTGAACTGTAGATCTAGCAGAATGACTGGACTTAAGATGCTCTGATGAACTGTACTCCATGTGATCCCTTTTACAAGCTGTAGACACCCAGCTTTACTGTACACCCGTCCCACTTCAAGCCCAGACTCTGCAGGAAGTGATGCATTTCTCCACAATCCAATAGTCCCAGTATGGATTTGGGCTGAAATGTGTTACAAATATGTGACGTGCGCTGACATGCATCCTGTTAATGGTCTGCTAACAGTCTTCCTTCACAGGTTAAATGCTTGTATTAGTCTCATGTACAGTATCTACACGCAAGGTCTAACAATAACGCAATTGAATATTTTTGCATTGCAGCATGAAGACGGGTTGTACATCTAGTCATCTGGCCTCATCACTTGTTACTGACCACAGATTATTACTGCTGAATTACAGTGTGTGTGTGTGTGTGTGTGTGTGTGTGTGTGTGTGTGTGTGTGTGTGTATTTAATTCAAGACCACTCAGCACTTTTTTCTAATCCACACATTTTTCACTGGACATTTTCTTCTAAAAGGTGCTATATGTAGCATTTTATCACCAATAAATCATCAACATGCTGTTAGAATGACTAAAGAGATGACACCTCTGCAGCAGTGGTTACCAACCTGGAGGTTGGGACCACAGAGGGATTATTAACAAGAAACATCAAAAACTAACAAACATATTTCTGCTAAACAAATTATTTTTCTGACTTTCTGATCTTCGTCTTTTTATTTCGAAGGAGTGTTTGCTTTCAGCTCTTCCCAAGTTCAATGTTAGCCTTGTTATAACAGAGGTTTTCACCAAGTGGAGATCTATGCATCGCTAAATTAAAACAGAGATTAGTTGTTACTAAATATTTACAGCCCCGTTTAGACTGAAAAGTAATAGAGGTAATGGGATATAGACAAAACAATGTTTAATTATTGAAAACTGAAAAAAAAGCACACAATATATCTCACATTACAAAACGTCATGCCAATAATCTCACACAGAATATGGTTGGTTAGGTTACCTTAAGCAGATACCCTCCCACTCTAAAGTACATGAATACTGCTAACCCTGAACACGCCTATTTCTGACTCTATTCATATAGAATGTAAATGGTTGAGTAGTCATGTGACAGCTTGTGCTGCTACAATAACTTCCTGTTGGTTGTATTTGATTGGACAGCTCTACAGTTGTTTCCGAGCGACAGGTTTACATATTATTAAAGTCTTTACTACCTAAGACATTTCTAAAGTTTTGTTGGTGCATTCTGATTTAGTTAAAGGGCAATTCCGGCAGAAAATGAACATAGGGGTTAATAACAGTTTACCGTGTTGAGCGTTCCCTGGGATATGTTTTCATGCTAATCCAATGTCTATCTAGCTTCAGCTAGCTTTAGCGCGAACCGGTGATTAGTTAGCAACGCTTGTATTCGGGGCACTTGGAAGGGCAAAAACAAATCACTATTTCTATACCACTAACAAGACTCTAAATATCACCACACTTCAACAGTAGCATAATGACATGTAAACCAAAGCATTGAGAACTTTGTAAGTGTACAGACAGTTTATTAAAAAGATAGTTTAGAAAGACAGTAGCTCCCAAGACGGCGGCCGCCTGTATACGAGAACGCTACTGTCTTTCTAAACTATCTTTTTAATAAACTGTCTGTACACTTACAAAGTTCTCAATGCTTCGGTTAACATTTAGGGACCCTCATTATGCTACCGTTGAAGTGTGGTGATATTTTGAGCCTTGTTAGTGGTATAAATAGAGATTTGTTTTTACTTTCCAAGTGCCCCAAATACTAGCGTATCACCGGTTTGTGCTAAAGCTAGCTGAAGCTAGAGACACATTCGATTAGCATGAAAACATATCCCAGAGAATGCTCAACATGGAAAACATGTGTTATTAACCCCTAGGTTCATTGTCCTTTAATGACATTTGAATGACTAGAAGCTAGAATTTACTAAGAACTGTACACACAGCGTGTGAAGGTTTTCTGAATGGCTGCAACCCGAGTGAAACAATCTGAGATTACAGCACGGTAACGTGCTAGTATTTATCATGTAACCTTTAGTATTTTAGAATGAGGTGAGCATGCTATGTAAGCATTAAAGTACAGCTTTAGAGATATCATGTCAGAGATTTATTTCACTCTAAGTGCTGGACAGACAAACTGAACTCATACAAGTACAGGCTAAGTAAGCTATGGGATTTAAATGAAATGCTGCACATAGCACCTTTTAGTATTAAGGACGAGATGCTCTTTCTTTGATGTTGTTTTCTGATTGTCTGTTGGTTTAATATTTCACTCTTTGTCCCTTACATTCTCGTATCTCACCTCGCCTCACCCGCACACACCCAATCTTCGTTTTGTTCCAACAGTCCTCCTTTAGATTCTCTCTTTTTTCTTCCCCCCACAGTGCCCCCCCAATTCTCTCTGTTTCCCATCACTCCCAGAAGATGTTGGTGATGTCAGAGTCCAGGCTGAAGATCCAGATCAGCAGTGGCGCAGAGATCAGGACAAAGGACCAGGACACGCCCTTCAGTGATTGACTGACCAATCCCCTGCTAGCCCCCGTCCTCTGCTGCTCCTCTTCCTCTTCCAGTGTCTTTTTGAGAGATTGATTGTAACAAAGGAACAGGTTAGACACAGACCACTACCCTGCTGCACATTAAGGTGAGACACTGCAGGGGAATAGGGGAAATATTTGAACTAACAGATAACACCATGAAACTTCCCAAGTTGATTACTTACATTAAGACATTGAGGTTTCTGTATTATAAGTTTTCAGGAAATGTTATGTTTAAATATAAAAATGAGGAATTCATTATTCAGATATGTACTAATTTGCATACATTACCAACACAGAAGTGTGAACATTGGATAAAGCCAGGTTTGGAATTCTTGTTTAATTTTGTTGACATACTATAGTCATTACAGAGGGAATTTTGGATATCTCTTTATCACTCCATATGATAGAACATACTGTCAACAGCCATTACAAAATCCATGTTCTCCATGTTTTTAGGTATAAAATGTTGTATAAATCAGGTTTGAAATGATATATGAACAACGTCCTGTGTAGAAAGCTTCAGAATATAGATAGGAATGAAAGTGGAACATTTGGTGTATGTAAGTGCAAATGAAGTGCTGCTAATTCCACCAGGCTTTCATAAAACACTGGTTATATAAAATGAGCTGAACAAAGTTATCAATTATCTGTCAATAGGAATGTGCATTCATATGCTGTGACAAGAGTGTAATGATTATTGAGTTGTTCAATTTTACTGATTTAATATTAGCATCCGGCTATTTAGCAACCATGCTAACTCCACCTTGCTTTTATGCTACACTGGTGATAGAAATAAGGCGAACAGCCGCATTGCTGTGTCTAACATTAGGCCTCTCTCTCTTTGTACTGATTTTGTGTGTTCTTGTATTTAAGTGCATTTTAAGATGACATCTTTTACTTCATTATTTGAACGTTTTGGTCACGTTTAACATGAAAATCCGACATTATAACATTGTAGACATGACAGAAAATACGGAAAGGTATAATATGTCCACTTTCACAGAAACACTGTTGGGCATGTCTCCTGACCTGCATCTGGCTTCCTGGCTCAATGTAGTTGCGGGCCAGGAACTTCAGAGCCTCGTCCATGAAGATGACAGGAAGTGACATCTTCAGCACCACCACCCACTGAGGCCACGACAGAGGGCGTATCTGGAAAATCACCTGAAGACACAGACAGAGGGCATGGAGGATTTTTAAGCCCTGGATAGATAAGGAGTGTCAGCGAACAGATATATGACACGTGCATGCTTACCGGCAGTGGGTCGACATATAGAATGAGGAAGTGTAGAGCCATGGACAGACAGATGGCCCCCACCAGCCAGGGGTTTGACCAGGGAGGCATTTTCAGCAGGGACTGGTTCTCTGAAAGACTGCACAGCACAGTTTTGTTGTTTACACTTTCTCTCTGCCACAGCTTCATCTTTATTCTGGATCTACAGCCTTCAAAAACCAAACCATTACAGACAATAGCCGCGTTTTCGACCACAGAAACTTTCCCCTTCTGAGGAACTGGTTGTGTTTCGACCAGGGTCTAAATTTTGTTCTGGAGGCATTATTTGTCCCCTCAAAAAGTCACTGTTTGGAGGGTAGTACTAAGTACAGAAGCCTTCGGGGTGGGGTTTGCAGAAATGACCATCACTGATTGGTCAAACACACATAGCGCAGCTGCTTCAACTCACCAACAGCCAACAAGGAAGTACTCTCATATCGATTACACATTAAAAGAGCATTAAAAGTATGTTATGTAAGTTATGGTTTTGACTTCCTGACTCATTTTGAAAGACAGAGGAAAAAGAGAGAGAGAGATTGAGCCGCGAGCCACCGCCACACTGAACTGCAGGTTGCAGAGATGTGTCCCGGGCGGGTGAGAGAGAGAGAGCACAGCGGTGCTTAGAATGTTTGAATGAAAGAAATAAACCCTTATTTTCTAATGGTTCCTCAGCTGTTACGATCATAAGCACAGTGAGACAAAATCTATGTTGTTGGATACACAGGGCGGCAGTGTGTTTACTACTTTATGTCCAAATAAAGCTTCATGGACTATTAGTAGTATTTGTTGACCCCACTAGATGGCCTGTTTGTTTAAAGAAAAAGGCAATTCCTTGTCTTTTCAACACTTTGTTGAACAGAGAGATCCATCTTTTGGGCTCAGAAGACAAAGAATATGCTTCACAAAGCTTCATTTGGACCACCAGAAGCCTCTCATCCAGTCATGTTGCTTATAGGTCAGCGGACTAATTTACCTTACCTTCACAGGTTTTTTTAGACCACAGTGGAAACACAGACAACAATGGGCTGAGCAACCTTCAAGTTACTTCAAAATAGTTCTGGAAACCCGTAAGACTCTAGAACCTTTGGTCGAAATGCGGCTACTGACATGGCGACACAGAGCTGTTTCAAACAGGACAGCTCTGGACGATACGTGGTTTAGTGTGTATATGTGTTTTATTCTTACCTGTTCAAGGCGTTGCACATTTCTATGGTAACCAGAACAGACAGGGCCATAGTCATGGGGTAAGGAGACTCAAAGACTGAACACTGGACACCAGCAAACTCAGCATGGCCTTCACTGCACTGCAGGTAGTGGGACTGTGGAGGAAACAAACGGGGAAATATCATTGACACCTTCCTGTACATCATTGACACCTTCTTGTTCAGTGATTATCCTGCAGGTGCACATCTCTTAAACTGAGTATGACCCATACATCAACATGGCCATATTATCAGTCAGTATTAGCTAATCACAGATCTATCACTATCAGCATAGATTCGTTTATTCAGTTTAAAAATGTTTACTTCGTAAATATTCTTTTTCTGGCTAATTACTCAGGTATTTTAGCGACACTGGAATTAAAAATATTTTGGACAGAACAGCTTTAAACTAGGAAGCGTAGCTCGGGTCATAAGTTTGTCCTAGTCTGAGTCAAGAGAAGTACATTTCCAGGATAAAGCCTCACCTTCCACTCTATGTGTGTTGTGGGTCTCAAAATCCCTTCCCTACGGGATACAACAACAAACTTCGAGCTAGCAAGGTAAAAGCTGAAAATAGCAAGCTTTGAAGAACATTTGGGTCATGCAATAAGGCAGCCCTGCTTGGTTCTTTCAGTGAATGATTGTAAAGATCCAAATTGTAAAGAGGGGGAATTACGTTTAACCATGTATCAGCTAATTTAAATAGCTCACGTTACTGTATTGTGTCAACAGTTAACTACATTTAAAATGATGTGGCGTTTTCTTTTGCGGGGTGCAAATGTTCCACCAAAACAAGTTCATTTACGAGACTATTTAGCAGAGCCACCGTCACTGTGTCCGGAACTTAGCGCAGCCAAATACGATTGTGATTGGTTTAAAGCAGAGGTCTTCAACGTTTTTTAATCCAAGGACTCTCTTTTACCCCTTAACTGAAAGAGAGGTGGAGCAGGGACCCTCTACTACATATATTGTATAAAATTAAGTTGCATATTAAACTGGACCTACAATAACGTGTAAGGCGGCCTAAAGCCTTTACGCATACCTTTTTTTTGCATAGAATACTAAGCTTTTAAAATAGCCTTATAATTGTTGGCATGATTTTATAAATAATTTTTTTTTTCTTTCTATTAACCTATTCTACTTAAAAACTTAAAATGACCAATAACAAACATAAGGTGTGAGTGTGTCAATAGGTTGCTTGATAGTTTGAAATGAACATGAAGCTAATCTCTTTTTTGCCTATTTTCTAATACTATTTTTAGCAACATGTACAGTAATACCATGTTTATGGTCACATGAAGGTTTTAACGGCTCAACCATGTTGTGTTACTGCCAGTGTTTCCATTCTACTACAGTATTTAATGTAGACCAGAGCATGACAAGCATGATAGAGGTGTAGTGATGGGGAGATACTGTGTGTGTTTACCAGTTGATAAAAGGTAAGTTTGGGTCCGTCGTGGGCTGCCATAAACCACCAGGCAGCAGCTCCGACAGTAGCAGCTCCCACATAACCTGCAGAGAAGGCTGGTAAGTATTCTGTGTAGCAGCAGGACATCTTGTCTAATAGGTGTACAGTATGTGGTAGTACTAGTGATCATGATTTGATGATGTCATTCTGTCCCAGGCTTATGACTCACATCCGATGATGAGGTAGCGACAGAACAGCCAGCTGGAGATCAAAGGCTCCTTGGAGGAGCGGGGAGGGCGGGACATGATGTCCAGGTCTGGAGGGTTGAAGCCCAGAGCTGTTGCTGGGAAACCATCGGTGACAAGGTTGACCCATAGCAGCTGGACTGGGATCAGCGCTTCAGGCATGCCCAGTGCGGCTGTCAGGAAAATACTGAGGAGGAAGGAAGAAAATATAGAAGAGAAGGTAACAGTGAGAGGACCATATTATCCATAAACTAAAGCCTTGTTTCCACCTGGTATTAAAATCACAAGTGGACACCTCCAAGTACAGGTGGGAATGCACTCAGAACACATTGAGATCCGTGCACTCAGACCAAATTCAAACTTGGTCTGGGCCACAATCCCAGCAGTGTGAAAGTGTCCTGAGCCTTATTAAAGACTGCCTACTCAACTGTGAGCGAAATACGTACTTATTGAAAGTATTTCTCATGTCACCAAAACCACTAAACATTAAATGTAAAATAAAGCAGATATAGAAACTAAACTTTAAACCACAGAGATTCAGTTAGAAGCTACAAACATAGTGAGAGCTAAACACACTTCTAAAGGCTTTTAAAAACATATTTTTTCTCCTGCACAGGTCCCGCCGCCCGTCATTTCATTAAACACACACACACACACACACACAGACCTACATGCAAAAAAAAAAAAAGATGTACGTGTTTTTTTTGCATATAGAGTAGGGAAGTTAGAGCCGATCACAAGTGGTCACTCAAGGCGCATGTGGAGACACATCCTCCTGCCAGGTGTAAACCACAGACTGTAAAAATGATGGACAAAACTTCCGGGTCTGAAAAGTGAAGAGCCAATAGACCTGCCTTAAACCTGCATTCTATCTCATTTCCAGCAGGGGGCGACTCCACTGGCTGGAAAGAAGTCAGTTTCTATAGAAGTCTATGGGCAGACTACCTCAGTTAACATTTTCATAATGAGTTTATGGCCTCAATCACTAGTTTCAAGTCTTCTTCAATACAGCATAATGTTCAATTAGTAAATTATGGTCCCATTTATTATAAAATAAGACAGTAAAGCAGGGGATGCTTTAGGGGCGTGGCTACACGCCAACCTGTCAATCATGATAGAGGCTTAGCAACGCTAACCATGGCACTGTGTACATTAAAATAGCAGTGAACTTTTTTTTTGGTGTTGTCCGTGTTTTCATCTTAAACATTTGGCCCTCTCACTGTGTGTTTTCACTTCATTAAAGCTGATTGGATCATTTGGTCGCCTAAAAATGTCTTGTTCAGCATTTTTCTTACCAAGCTAGCTAGCTACCGCTAGCTTTAGCTGGTATCTTAAGTGAAAGTCTGCAGATGTTCTGTTCTGCCATACATGCAGATGAATGGCGCCAGTACATGGAGGCCCCCACCGTAGAGCTGAAGATCTCTGCCCGAACCCGATGGGTTTGGTCTTAATTTCTATCATTTTACACGGGCTCGGGCTGGGCTCGGGCTTGTGCTCCAGGTTGCGTGGTAAATGAGCGGTCAGGTGATGCATTTCGATTAGCGTGTAAATGGATGCTGAGGAGGTGAAACAGAGGCTGGCCTCTGGAGGACTTATTTTATTTATTTGTTCCAACTTCCAAGTGGCCGATAGCCTACGATAGTCATGAATAAATTATGTTAGAAAATGTATAAATGACTCATTCTTGACAAAAGACAAAAGAGCTGTGTGCGTGCGGCGCAGTCTCTTTTTTCCCTTTTCAGCCGAGTGGCGTGCGTGCCCGCGCGCGGTGTGAAGAGCGTGTCTCCGCTATTCTCCGACATGTACTTTAATCACTGCTGATAAACGGCCTTTTGTAGGCTACAGTCGGGCTGTAAACGGGTTCGGGCTTTTAAAAAGCTGTCAATCAAAATGTACTTGTCGGGCTCAGGCCGAATTCTGTCGGGCTCGGGCCTTTTCTGGCCGAACTTTTAAGGCCGGATTACAGCTCTACCCCACCGGTAAAGCTGGAGCTGAAGCGCGTCATCCACTGGATGACACGCTTCAGAAGGGTTGCAACTTTCCCTCTTTAGCGTTTAGCTTAGCGCAGCGCCTAATGCAACCATAAACATTACTGGCTTGGCCTCGTCATCCTCCCCAGCTCCCCTCTCTCGTCAAAAATCACATCCAGTTGCAAACAACCAAGATTCTGGGCTTCAAAGAAGCAGGCCACATGCCAATAGGTGACGTCACTGATGCTACGTCCCCTATTTTTACAAACTACAGGAGTAAACGCACATAGATGTCCACTTGTGATCGGATCACTTAGATCGGATTTTAATACCTGATTGGCCCTGACCGTCTCTGTCAATCTTAAAATTAGTACACCACTTTATCGGCATTAACTGATTTACTAACCAGACCACCTCTCCTATGTTGGATGATATCAGGTATCTGATGAACTGTTTCATGTTGTTGTAAATGGCTCTGCCCTCCTCTACTGCAGCCACAATGGTGGAGAAGTTGTCATCAGCCAGGATCATCTCAGAGGCTGACTTGGCCACTGCTGTGCCGCTGCCCATAGCAATGCCGATCTCCGCCTTCTTCAATGCAGGCGCGTCGTTGACCCCGTCACCTGTCTGAAACCATGAGAGAGAGGGGGAAGGTTATTCAGTGATTTCACAGGAGCAGTGTTGCTGTTATAATGGTTATCGACACTATTTCAAGCACGAGACTGTTCTCTCACCATGGCAGTGATGTCATCGAGGCTCTGCAGGTACTCCACTATACGACTCTTGTGTGTCGGTTCCACCCGGGCAAAGCACCGGCACGTCCTGCAGGCCTCGCGCTGCAGGTGAGGGGGCAGCTCATCAAACTCCCGCCCCGTCAGGCCCCCGATGGCCCCTGTGCTCTCATGCTCCTCTTCCTGCTCCGTGATGATGCCCACCCTCCGACAGATAGACAGGGCTGTCCCTTTGTTGTCACCTGGAGAGAAAAAAGAAATAGTTCATTTTTCAGTTATTGCTTGTATTGGTTAGCCACATAGATATATAAAACGTAGATACTGCATTGGCCGCTGCTGTTCATTTGAGCGATACGTTGACGCGGTTGCCATTTTGGGACGGACATGTCTTGCCACCTTATGCATTTATGTCTATTGAGGCAGGAGTTTTATCCATAATTAAAATAATAATTTCTCGCTGAATTTCCAACCAATTTTTAAGTGGTTTGTTTTGCTAAAGATGCTGGACATGTTTTTATGATAGAGGATGCTTGGTTAAATTAAAAATGCAGGTTTTCATACCAAAATACCTTATCTTGTGTAGACATGTGTAGATTTTTTTTACTTTGCACTTTACTGATGTTTTGCACTGAGACGACTGCAATTTCATTGTACACTTACAATGACAAAAAAAGACTATTCTATTCTAATCAGACAGTAACAGTACGTGGCTTTAAGCCTTAATATAACTAAACTGGTTAGAGAAATTCACTCCCCGTACAGTTATCGTGTAGGGGGAAATTAGATATAGAGACCAAAACCGTTTTTTTTGTACCAGGCTATATAGGTTTATTTTTTCTGTAAAGTTTGGATTTTTTAACATGGGGGTCTATGGGGAATGGGGAATGACTCGCCTCAAGTGTTAACTCGTTAATTAATTAAAAAATACTTTACTTTTTTTTTTTTTTTTACCTCTTGTGATATAAATTCAACATGTTTGTAAAGTAAAATATTGTAAAAAAAAAAAAAAAAAAATTTCATCTGAGATATGTTATTCCATTTTACTTAGTTTGGCATTTCTTTTGCAGGAACATCCAAAAGCAGCACAAAAGTCTTTTTCTATGAGTCTCTATGATCAGGCGGGTCAGATGTCCATCCCAAAATGGCAGTGGCACTTAAGTATTCATACCCATGCTAAAGTTGACTAAAAAGAGGAATAAAAAAATAATCTTTTGGAAATTGATCTTAATGCCTTAATTAAAAAAATGAGGAAAAATCTGACCTTTTAAGGACAACAATTTTTTTGTGAATGAATAATGTATTGTAAATAAATAAATGTTCTTCGTTAAAATACAGGGGCCATAATTATACATACCCCTATATTAAATTCCCACAGAGGAAGGCAGATTTTGATTTTTAAAGGACAGTTATTTCATGGATCCAGGATACTATGCATCCTGATAAAGTTACCTTGGCCTTTGGAATTAAAATAGCCACACATCATCACATACCCTTCACCATACCTAGAGATTGGCATGGTTTTATTTCAGTTAGCCTAATAGCTGGTTTTATTTGCATTGATATGGATCTTATCTCAGTTAGAACATTTATTTATTTACAATACATTATTCATTCACAAAAAAAAATGGTGTCCTTAAAAGGTCGGATTTTTCCTCTTTTTTTTTAATTGAGGCATTAAGATCTATTTCCAAAAGATGATTTTTTTATTCCTCATTTTAGTCAACTTTAGCATGGGTATGAATACTTAAGTGCCACTGCCATTTTGGGATGGACATCTGACCCGCTTGATCATAGAGATTCATAGAAAAAGACAGACTTTTGTGCTGCTTTTGGATATTGTCTGGTTATTACACTTAGCATTTCGGTAGAGAGGGCTGTGTCTGTTTTCTTATAGCCTGGTACAACAGAAGTACATTATCAGGATAAAGCCTGACTTCAGGCTTTGCTCACAACTCTGCTCTTTGTATGTTGCCATTCTCAAAATCCATTCGCTACAGGAAACAACACCAACAATCTTCGAGTTTTGAAGATAATTTGGATCGTGCAACAAGGCAGGCCTGCTGGGTTCTTTTGGGGAATGATTGCAAAGATTTACAAAGGATATTTTTATGGCATTTACTATCTATCTATCTATCTATCTATCTATCTAATCTTGGTACGTGCTAGCATGTTTGCACACGCTGGGCAGGATAAATACACAGACGAAAAAACTGCTGCTGGGCAGTTTTCCGTTGTATACCGCTCACCAGAAACATTCTTTGTCAACAATAGATGAAGAAGCAACCTGCCAATGTTCTGGGACTAATTGGATGGATTTGCTATGGACGAAGTACACATTGTGATACACTTAATGTTTAACCATGTTTCCAGCTAATTTAGATAACTCATGTTGCTGTATTGTGTGTTAACAGCTAACTTCAGATAATATTGCATGTGGTGTTTTCTTTTGCAGGGTGCAAATGTTCCATCAAAACAAGTTCCTTCCTCCTTCCCAATTCTATTTTTAAGAGCTTAGCGCTGCCCAAGACGATTGTGATTAGTTTAAAGAAATGCAAACAACCCAGACTGTTTTTTTTCCTATCCCAGAATGTATTTGAGTTGTAGCCAGGTCTTACTCCACAGCACTGTGGAGATAGGTCTGGTTAAGCGAGACTAGCTTTCCCCTAAAAAAGACCAACAGAGTGGTGAGTCTTTATCTGCATAAACAATTTTGCAGACAGTAGCAGTTAGCTCGGTAGATTATGAACAGTAGTTCATAATAATCTCAAGATTAAACTCCTACACATCATACCATGATGTCACATAACACAAGCCTGCAAGTGTAGATGATACAAAATAATTGCAATTTAAATCAACAACATTATGCAAATCTCAACGTCTCTATCATTGTAATTATCTGGTATATTTCTGAGATTTAACTGTACAGTATCTGTGTGGTTCAGCATATGTGTATTAAAGGTGTGCACTCATATAGTATACATTTAGACGTGTGCGTGGTTGTGCGTGTTACCTGTGATCATGATGACTCTTATGCCAGCCTGCCGACACATTCGGACTGCGCTGAGCACTTCTTTCCTGGGGGGGTCCAACATGCCCACACAACCCACAAAGGTCAGGTCCGACTGGGGAGGGAGAAAGAGAAGAGCTTCCAATTCCCGTTTAACAGACAGCGCAAGATTTTACAATGCAAGTATTCTATATCTTAATTTCATACTTGTGAAAAATGATATGTATACAGTTTCACGGTTATCATCATCACCTCATAGTCAGCGAACTTAGCGGAGTTCTCTAAGTTGAGGCCATGGATGTCAGGGGGCGTGTCTCTGGTTGCCATGGCGAGGCAACGCAGCATGTCTCGGCCCGATCCCCATTCCCGCACAGTGGACAGGAGCTGCTCTCGGACCGCCGGGCTCAAAGGCACACGAGAAGAACCGCTGACCCGGATATAATTACAACGCTCCAACACGCTCTCTGGAGCTCCCTGAGGAGAGAAGGGGGGAACGATTAGACACCAGAGGAAAAAGAAATGACCAAATATATTACAGTGAGTAGTGTGGAACACACCTTGACAAACATCTTGGCTCCAGAGGCAGACCTGGTGAGTTTACTGTATGAACAGAAGACAGACATGGACTTCCTGTCTCTGGAAAACTCAAGGGTCAGCTCCTTCCTCATTAGCTGCTTAATCACCTGAAAATACACAATACACTCACATTCAGCCAGCTCCAGAATTTGAGAGTGTGTGTGTGCGCAGAGTTTGAGAGAGAGAGAGAGAGAGAGAGAGAGAGAGGGTAGGGGGGGGGGGGGGGGGGGGGGGGGGTAGGGGAGGTGGAAGAAAAGGTGGAAGGCAAAGAGTGTTTTTGTTCAACTACATTTTAGTGGTCTTTTTCGTCAACGATATTGCACCACACTTCAGCAGAGGTGTTAATTTCCAAGCAGGCTTAGTGACTTGATGGTTGAATAGATTTAATTGCGGGTGTATTTAGCCGACGGTAATGTTCAAAGCAGCACACTTCATTAACAGATCCAGGGTGAGTCTGATGAAAACTGCTGTCTTTGCCCGGTCATCTCCGAGATAGTCTTGCATTTATAGCTCACAGCAACTTCACACAATATAGTGTCTGGCTTTCATTTGATATTTAGTGTCGGCAAAATGGCTTTTTATTGAGTTTCCTCTTAGCGAAATGCTCTCAGTGAATTTAAGCTGGGCTTTTATTGTGAAGGGTAGACATGGAAGAGCCAGCGTTATGGTAGCACCTTTTTTTCTCAACCTTTTTCAACACAATGTTCCTGTCAGCTATGTGCTCGTGCTCCAGGAAAGCGAAGAAAAGTTTGCTTGGTATTAGGGCTTTGACTCCGAACTTTGTTATTCGAATATAATTAGAATATTTAAAACAATTATGATATTCAAACGAATATTAGGCAGCCCTTAATATGCGTTGTTTTCAATTCAGATTCCGAGGCTTTTTCATGCCTGGTGAAGTTGTGAATCGCGAGCTCATTAGCAAGGCTGTTATTGGTCATCTGGGCTCCTGTAGGTGACGTTAGCATCCTGGTTAGCGCTCTGGTTAGCGCCAATTTTGTTTACCAAAACAATGGCCGCGCCAATGCCTACAACAACCACGTCTGACAAGGAGTTCTTTAATCTGACAATTTGAAAAGCAACGTGTGGCGCTACTTTGGTAATAAGGGCTGCCTAATATTCGTTCGAACATAAAAAAAATTTTAATATTCAAATTATATTCGAATAGCGAAGTTCGGAGTCAAACCCCTATCTGACGTAGACAATAATTGTTGTTCTCCGTCAATCCAGAATGCTGCTGCCGTCGGAAATTCCGCCGGATTTCACTCTTTTCAGCCGGATGTCCGTTACCTTCCGTTTTGTTTGTGATGGCATTTTAAACTGGCTTTCTGAGGACTATGGTTAACTGCTCCTCAGATCTCTGCAGGGTAAATCCAGACAGCTAGCTAGACTATCTGTCCAATCTGAGTTTTCTGTTGCAGGACCCTTGAACGTACACATGTTCCACCAAAACGAGTTCCTTCTTGAGACTATTTAGCAGAGGCACCGCGGCTTTTCCCGGTGCTTAGCGCCGCCCATGACGATTGTGATTGGTTTAAAGAAATGCCAATAAACCAGAGCACGTTTTTCTCCCATCCCAGAATGCTGTGTGGACTAGCCAGACCTTCCTCTGCAGTGCTGTGGAAGAAGGTCTGGCAAAGCGAGACCACCACTGTTCTCTACACTGTCTTTCTGTCAAATTTATGATTTAATTCAAAATTCTCACTTTCACATACACAGATCATTGCACAGTCAGGCAGCTGCATATGTGGCTGAGCTACTGCAACCATATTTGTCAGCTGGCTCACTAAAGTCTACTATGTTAAATCTACTCACTGTTCCATGCACCCTAAGCCATTTTTCCCAATCTTATAAAAAATGCTTTTATAACCTCAACCCTGTTATGCACAATCAAGTTAAAGAGATCATTGTTCTATCAGGATATGTATGCTGCAGGGATGTCACATTAATGTATACATTGTTATATGACTATAAAGACAAAAGAAAAGACTAAACGGAAATAGAATCTCACAGAAAGAATCTCTGTGTGATTTCACACAGAGATAAACACAGAAATAAACTCTTTAACTAACACAAATATAAAACTATTTAGTGTTTTTCCCAGAAAAGTCCATGTCTGTCTGTTATTCTCATTTCAACCTCCAGGGGTCCTCCTGTCCTCTGTTTTCGTCTTCCAATAGACACATACTGAATAGAAGTCCATCACGCTAGGCTTATCTATTGGCTGACCAAACGCCCTCTCAGCTGACAAAACGGCATGTTATTGGTCGATACAGCTATCGGTCATCATCCATCTTGCCTTCTGCCTGCAGCTAGCGGAGAATTATTTTATTTCAAGACAAAAATATGACTAATTAACCATTAAATAGCCATTCAGTTGTGGCTCTATCGCTCTGAAATAAGTCTTGCAAAGTCTCCGAAAAGTCACTGACATTTTGGCCGTTAGACGCCGTAGGGTTTGATGTAAAGTTGCAGCTGTTAGCTACAAAGCTGTAAACACGGCAAGTGCTGGGTTCAAATGTCGTGGAGCAAATTGAAGATTACATGAGTTGATTTTTGGATTCCTAATTATTTATTTATTTAGCAAAGACACTGTTATTCCATGATGGATTAAAAAGCTTCTGGATGGCCTACAATTGTTGAGGACCTCGTTGAAACGGAGCATATCTTTGCTTCTAAACAAAAAAAAGGAAGTCCCTACTGATCTGGAGATATTAAATATGACCTAAAACACGTAGTTTCGGTGACGCCGTAGACTTGTGTTAAGACCTGTAGAGTTTAAAAATGTTAAAACAATGCTGATCTTTGATGTCAATGTACTTTTATGTTTTAATGTATTCACAAAAACGCTGCAGCTGGGTTAGGCAGAAGAATTGTATTAATACTGTTAGACCCAATCAATATCCTTCTCTTTCATACTGATTCCTACGCTTCTACAAGTTAATTAAATCATGTCTGTCTGCTCTCCAAAAGGTAGGTAGGTTCTTTTGTCACACGGAAGGAAGAAACCTTTTGTGTATCTGTCTTGGAGCCAGCCCTTGCTGGTGTGCCGACTAGATTAGAATAAAGAATGTTTATTACTGTAGCGTGATAATAATTTACATCCCCATAATAAGACTTTCATCTATGGCCCAGAGTAACCTCAAACACACAAGGATTTAGAAGTGCGCCCTCCTCATTTGGGCGACAAAGAAAACCAATTGGACATGCCACCGCGCCAACGAAGGACCAATGGAAAGTTGTCCTAAGCCATGTGGGGAAAAGGAACTGCCCACATCTCCAGGAGAATGTAGCGAGGAGCGCAGGGACTGAAATGTGTGGATCCGTTAGGAGAGACAGCCATTCAGCCTGCTGCAGCGTAAAACTTGTTTTTGTCATGCTATTTTGTTATTAAATGTTTTTGTTAAATCTTCATTGGACCAAGCCTCTCCTTTCTCAAAATCTGAAAACGCAACAGACCCGTGGTGATCAATTTTCTGAGTCACTACCTCCGAGGCTGTGGAATGCTCTGCCTCCTCCGTTATGGTCTGCTGTGTTTGTGGACTCTTTTAAAAATAAGTTTAAGACCTACCTTTTTAAACAGGCTTTTGGTTGACCGGTCAGCACTTTGTTTTGTATGTATTTTTATTTTTTTATTTCAATTGTGTATTGTGTTTTTAATGTATCATCTTGTATGTTTTATGAAAAACACTTTGTGATTTTTACCTGTGTTAAGCGCTCTATAAATATATTTTACTTACCTACTTATTTAATTGTAATACATAAAGTCTAATTGTGCTACATCGGGGGATTGAAGAACACACCAGGACGTGACACAAATGGGCCATTAAAGTGACACTCCACTGCCACACAACCTTGCGGCAAATGGTCGGGTTGCTTTCTTTGGTCTGAACGCGCCCTAATGGTCTCTTAGGTAGTGAGACATAATAGAGAAAAGAAAGCATGGAAAAGGTTGCATAGCAATAGCATAATGGATCACCCCCTCCCACACACACACACACACACACACACACACACACACACTTACGGAGCAGCACGCTGTAGCTCTGTCAACAGGGCTCAATCCTCTCAGGTCAGTGTCGAACACATTCATTTTCTCCACCAGACAGCAAAGGGCAGTCTCTGTTGCCTCCCCAACCTTCTCAAACACACCTTTTGCCTGGAACACACACACACACACACACACACACACACACACACACACACACACACACACACACACACACACACACACACACACACACACACACACACACACACACACACACACACACACACACACACACACAGGAAGGAAGACAGATTAAAGTATGTATGCTGTTGATGGTATTAGTGGTAACACATGTTCAGAATCAGATTCCAGTGGTAAATGTTCCAGCACCATATATGGTAATCTGTGATGGTCTGAGCGGTCGCTGCACTCATGTCTTACTGTACCTCATTGTAGTCCAGTGATGAGTCATTGCACAGGGCACAGATGGAGGCCATCTCCACCAGGCCTTCATACTGACTGGACTTCACCACTGAGCCATCCTTATAACTATAAAGACAGAAGGACAGGCCTTGACACAGGAAACAATAATAATAATAATAAAGAAATAGAGAGGGAAAAGTGAGGAAAATGTATACAAATTGTAAGAAAAAGGAAGAAGATATACATTGTGAGCTCTCATAATCCATATCCATCCACAATCCAAAGACTTTCAGGGGTTAAGGGTTAAAGACACTCACACTTCCCCTTCAGGGGCGTAAGTAGATCCAGTCACTGTGAAGTCACTCAGGCTGCAGCTCTCCCCTGACACACTGTCTGCTACAAACATCTAAACACACACACCCATGTGTACACACACATGGACAGACATTGCAGTAGTTGATTAGTTATTAGTTACAATAAAATTAGAAGATCACATTTAAGGTTAGTTCCACATTCCAACAGGCCATTCCACCTCATGAGTCTCAGGTTTTTATACCAGCGGTCACTAAATTTAGGGCACCTTCCTGGTGATTAACATGGACATTCTAAAATGTATGTGGCAAAGTCATGTACCTGATTGTGCCGCACCAATGCTAGAAAGATGAAACTGCCGCACACGGTCTAAAGGCCCTGACAAACCAACCCGATTATCGGCTGTCGGACAGTCTGGCGAGGTCGGTGTTCCGTGCCGTCGCCTTCATTTGGGCCGATTTGACATGTTGAATCGGGCAGTCGGACTCAATGACCCATGTGATTGGTGGAGTGCTAACCTGGAAATGACGAGCGGGATGAGCGTGACTAATGCCTCACAAAATCTGACCAACATTTTTTAAACTGACCTTTGTCGATCTGAAATGAAGACAGATTCAGCAACTGCGTTGCCCATTTCTCGCTTAAAATGTTTTCAGCAACACGTAAAATAGAGATTGTATTCGCGAGCTGCCATTATGCTCGGTTGTAAAATCCGGGAGCAGCCAGACCCACGTGACATGTTCGTCCAATCAGCTGCCGGTTTTAATTTTTTGGCCGACAATCAGAGATGTACACGTCATTTTTTGGAAGCCCAAGTTGAGTCTTTGAGCTTGAGTCCAAGTCAAGTCTCAAGTCTTTGAGGGGCAAGTCCAAGTCAAGTCTCAAGCTTTTGATGGGTAAGTCCAAGTCAAGTCTCAAGTCTTTTGCCACGAGTCCAAGTCAAGTCTCAAGGTCTACTTAACACATCCCTCTAGCCCTCAGACCTGGTGAAATATTAACCTAAGTCTGTCACATCAAATGGATACAACTATAAAGATACAATTTGCCTGTTCCCAGCACAGAACAACATACATCTCAGTGTCAGTCCAAATTACGCACAATAAGCAGTTTGAACTCACTGATGTAATGCCAATTATTTAGTTTATAGTTTATATAGTGTTAGTACGCTCAGTGAAACTGAGTCCAGCGTGAGGGAGCTCCAACTCAGAGGAGGAGAGGTTCGTGAGGCCAGCGTCTCCACGGCAGGTGACAGTGCGCACGGATCCGCTGAGCCACGCATGGATGAAATAATGAAATAGTAAATAGGACTACAGTAACAGAAATATGTGCAGAATTAAGACAGTCAAGACGGCCCAGTGTTTGGTGGACCGGGTACACCTTGTTCACTTAATAGCCTAGGCCTGGATAAATCATCTACGGGATCAATTACGCATCACATGAGTTTCCCCCCCCCCCGACACAGTGTTTGTTCCTGGGAAGATGGATCCGTGCGTCCCGCCTCCTGTGCGCCATGGATGTCTGAGCCTCAGCAACTACTAACTATAAAGATACAATGTGCCTGTTCCCAGCATTAGCACAACACTTTGCAATGGTTAGCTTGTTACCTGTGATGATATATGCTAAATGTAACGTTTCTTTCACATTAGCGTGTGAGTGACTGACCTATCTGGGTGCATTTTGAGATGCCTGATGAAGTTCGATGTTGTTGATCCGGCATCATTTATCTTGATGCCACACACCTTGCATGTAGCTGTTTGCTAACTGCCACTGTTTACCAAGTAATTGAAAGCAAAACTAATGACAAAAGGCACAACTCCGGGAGGACTTGGTGTAGCCATCGTCAATGCAGTTTTTAATATGTGAGTGTGCGCACATAAGGCATAACACATGCGTTACGTTGCACATTATGGCAAAGGGCAGGGGACATGAGGCTCGTCATACGTTTCCCCAATGTATATGCGCCAATAAAATAAAATAGAAATACATGAATAAATTTTGATTTAAAAAGCAATAATTGCATGAAAACTTGTTAACGAGTCTCGAAGCGCAAGTCCGAGTCAAGTCTGAAGTCTTTTGGGTTGAGTCGCAAGTCAAGTCTGAAGTCAGCTGTTTGTGCGACTTAAGTGCGACTCGAATCCGAATCTCAGACTCGAGTCCCCATCTCTGGTGACAATACAGATTAGCACCGCCTGCTGTTATGGAGACGCATTACGACTTCAACGTACGCTCAAGTCGGCGTCACGTCGCTGTGTTCCGAGGCACTTTTTTGACCAACTCGGGGAGACTGATCAGTCCGACTGCCTTTTCTGCCAACGGTCAGCCATCAGGTTGGTGTGTCAGAGCCTTAACTTGCAAAGATAAATTTCATAGCCTAGGTGATTGGTGAAGACCAAAATTCACCTCCTACAAAAGATGGCTTCTCAGTAGCTATTGTAATACCATTTGCCAGATGAAGGTCTAGTACCGAAACATTGCCAGCTATTAAATCTTTGCAAATGTGCGGAACAGTGTGCGGGAGTTTTTTTGCAATTGCTGGTACTCTGCCATAACTAAAATACTGGCTTTAACATGATAATTTACAGTACATCTATTTCTTGATAGAATTTTAGTCAACTTAATCCTTTGTTAATTTAATTTTAGTATGACAAGCCATTAGTTGTTGATTTCAATTAGCAAACTATAGATTTTCCAGTCACTGAAACTATGTGGCCTGCTTGTGGATGCTCACCTCATGTACTGTATTACTCTTCAATGCCATGATGACTAAGACATAATCAATAACACTCTATCATATGAATCATACAGTATAAAAGCTAAATATGGCTGACTGGCTCACATAGCAGTGGTGGATGTATCAGTCTGATGTTACGTCTTACCCTGCAGACTGACATCTGGTTGGTGGTCAGAGTTCCTGTCTTGTCAGAGCAGATAACAGAGGTGCAACCCAGCGTCTCCACTGATGGCAGGCTGCGGACAATGGCGTTCTTCCTGGCCATCCTCCTGGTGCCCAGTGCCAGGCAGGTGGTGATGACTGCTGGTAGGCCTGGGAGAAAGCACAACAGGCAGACAATGGTGATGAGAAAGCTTTTTAGGAGAAGGAAGGCGTTTTAACAGCTTTTCCTTTTTGTTCTGCCAGCATGCGGTTTGGTTTCATGTGCCTTACTCCAGGGATCAAGGGTTATTTATAATAATAATAATAATAATAATAATAATAATAATAATAATAATAATAATAATAATAATAATAATAATAGTCTTTATTTCTGGAGAACTTTTCAAAATCCATGTTACAAAATCCATGACCACAGATGTAAATTAGCTGTATAGCTAACTCTAGTACAGGGCTGGAACTGTGCATGGTCCCTGACAAATAAACTAATAAAATAAAATAAATAAATAAATAAAGTGCTTCACAAAAAAGCAAAAAAAAAACTGACCAGTAATAAAACATCAGTTTAAAAAAATACCTGATATCTTCGGGCATATCGTTCCAGAGCCACGGGGCCCGTAACGCTCGGTCCTTTTTTAGTTTTCAGTGGAACAGACAAAAGTCCTCTCCCCGAGGATCTCAAAGTATGTACCGGTGTGTATGATAGAAGGAGGTCGGAGATACAAAGGGTGCAAGGCCATTAAGAGCCTTAAAAGTGATCAGTAAAATCTTAAACTCTATTCTAAAACATACTGGGAGCCAGTGTAAAGAGGCTAAAACAGGAATAATGTGATCAAGTCTCTTGGTTCCAGTTGAAAGCCTAGCAGCTGAGTTCTGCACAGTCTGGACTTGATTCATAGATTTTTGGTTTACGGCTGTTGCAATAATCCAGGCATAAGGAGATGAAGGCATGTAAAATGGTCTATGTCTCTTTAAAGGTTAAGATGGATTGTATTTTTTTAATATGTTTCTAAGATGATAAAACCATGATTGCACCAGTTGTGTGGTGTGCTGCTCAAAACTTAAGATTTCTTGCAACAGGCTTGATGTTGACCAATAAGGGACCAGCCAAGGGCAGAGTTTGTATTGCTATGTGCTTGTATCCTATGAAAATGACACACTTATATTTTGGTCCCCGCACTGACAAAACATATCCCTCCAATTATAAAAAACATAGGAAATACACATCTGTAAGAAGTGATTTTTCAGCATTGATAGATAGAGAAGATGTTTGACCTTCTGGTATGGCAGCTACAGCCAGTGCAACAGCGATCTTGAAATAGTAAACAGCTCCTCGTAGCCAGCTGCCTCCATGGACCGGGTCATTAAAGTGTCCCACATTGATGGCCCACACTGCCACACAGATCACACTGATGACCTGCAGGTTAAAACAAGTGTGAGGTAGTACCACAGATAAATTAATGTTAGATAGATTATAAAGTATCAAAAACAATGATCTGACACACACACACACACACACACACACACACACACACACACACACACACACACACACACACACACACACACACACACACACACACACACACACACACACACACACACACACACACACGTCCTTGCCTTAGACAGCTGTTCTCCAAACTGGTCTAGTTTCTGTTGTAATGGGGTCCTCTCAGGGTCAGTGGAGGCCATCTCATCTCGGATTTTCCCAATCTCTGTCTGCACTCCTGTTGCCACAACAATCCCAATGGCACGGCCCGCTGCTATGTTGGTACCCTGGGCAAAGGTATTGAACTTTACCGTCAAACTTATTTTCATCATAACAAATATTGAGACATGGTTCTGTAGTTCTCCAGGATGGCACAATGGAAGAGATGCGGAGTATGTGTTTTCTTATGCTCTCACACGTTGTTTTTTTTTATACATTTTGTTCATAAGGACAACACACATTACAGTAATCAACTATTCTGTAAATGTGCCAGTGTTAGCTAGCTGGCTCATTTCCAACTGTAGTCCTTTGGCCAGATGTTTTGAGGCCAGAGCACCACATAAAGAAGGCCAAGTGAAATATGATATGTATGGGTACAGATTTCTTTCTCTCCTGTAATTGCAGGTTCTAAAGTGTTCCCTCCACATCAGAGTGTGAAGTCACACTCAGTCCAGCAGCACTCAGATAACCATGCCAACAAAGTCAACCCGCAGATGTGTAGCCTGTCAGAGTGATGTTGCTTAATAAAACATCACTGGCAGTTCTTTGATCGCCGACCACCGAGTGACTCAGCAGTCTTTGAGGTCCGACAGAGATATAATACAACGCACACATGTTTGGATTTGATTATGCAAGGAACAGTACTGGGAAGCTACAGTATCATATAAAAACCTAAAAAAGGTGAGGGGGTCATAATTTAAGAGGAAAGTTTCATTTAAGAAAACCTTGTGTTCAGGTGCCTGGGTAGCTCACCTGGTAGAGTGTGTACCCATATACAGAGGCTTAGTCCTTGACGCAGCGGGTTAGATTCCGACCTGCGGCCCTTGCTGCATGTCGTTCCCCCTCTCCCTCTTTCATGTCTAAAGCTGTCCTATCTAATAAAGGCCTTAAAATACCAAAAATGATCTTAAAATTTTTTTTCTTTTTAAAAACAATAAAAATAGAAAACCTTGTGTTCAAACCACTATTCAGAGTATGTATTTCAATTTGTGGGGTTTGGAAATAGAACTTCAGCAAAGTCCAAATATAAATTTAAGATTTACAAAACACTTATTTTTAAGAGGTACATGGATGAGGAATGATTGGTGGGATGAACATGTTATATATGATTGGCCAAAAGCCTGTCTGAAATGGTCGGCGGTTTCATAAAAACTTCACAGGAGTTTAGGGATCGCAGTGATAAGGGGAGAGTGTTCCAAAGATTTGGGGTTAAGATTTATAGAGGGTTCGAGGGAGAAGCCAGCAAATTTAGCGGAAATTATCTAAGAGCCTGATTTGGCATTTAAAGTGCTCATATTATGCTCATTTTCAGGTTTATAATTGTATTTAGAGGTTATACCAGAATAGGTTTATGTGGTTTAATTTTCAAAAAACATAATACTTTTGTTGTACTGCACATTGCTGCAGCTCCTCCTTTCACCCTGTGTGTTGAGCTCTCTGTTTTAGCTACAGAGTGAGACCTCACACTTCTGTTCCATCTTTGTTGGGAGTCGTACATGCTCAGTACCTACATAAGGACTACTAGCCAGTCAGAAGCAGAGTATGAGGGTGTGCCCTGGCAGTACCTAGGTAAGGACTACTAGCCAGTCAGAAGCAGAGTATGAGGGCGTGCCATGCTAGCAGCTAGGCGAGCATTATAACGTGTGTTACAGTGTTTGACGTTTGTCTCTGAAGTAAAGGCTGGACTACAACAGAGCTGTTTGGAGCAGTTTGTGAACAGTGTTTTCTGTAGTAGATGGTAAGTCCCTTTGGGGTGGACTTTGGGCTTTTTCACTTTGTAAACCTATTACATGCACAAAAAAGATATATAACACAATAAAGGAAAGGGAAAAAGCCAAAAAGCATAATATGAGCACTTTAAGGTTGGAGGATGTGATCTCTTGTTACTTCTAGTAAAAAGCCAAGCAGCAGTTTTAAGTCGGTTCAGGTTTGGTTTACATAATAGCATAGGGATAGTTTTTGAGTTGTATACATCTTAATTATGATTTAATTGTTTGAGTTTGGAGAAGGGGCAGGACCAGATAATAATAACTTCATCCTACTCATTTTCGGACATGTAATATTTATTTATGTTGTTGGTAAGAATTTGTATATTAAGAGTTTGTTATATGTTTGTTTTTTTATTATTACATGTATAAATTAGGGCTGTCAGCATTAACGCGTTAATCGTGATGCGATTAAGGGTCGAGCATAATGCGTAATTTTTTTTGAATCGTATTAATCGCATGCCGCCATTTATTAATTTACTTTCACTTCACTCGGCTTTGCGTCGTGCCTAACAGGCTACTATTTTGCCGTACTTCCTCGTAACACATCCTGCTGCTGCAGGAATACAACGCGGATATCGGTGCCTCATTCTGGTGCCGCTGATATGTCTGCTCTTCTCTCTGATGCTCTGAAACAGATGTTACAGGAAACAGAAACACCGCTGCACGTGACGCTAGTTAACACTATACTCGACAGCAGCTAACGTTAGCCTACCACTAGCTAGTTAACACTATACTCAACAGCAGCTAACGTTAGCCTACCACTAGCTAGTTAACACTATACTCGACAGCAGCTAACGTTAGCCTACCACTAGCTAGTAGCTGGATTAAACACAGTTACAATGCTGACAGCTAACGCTAAACGGTGTAAAGTGTGTCTGTATTTCACTGTAGAGGATTCAACACCGGGATGTAACAATCTGCAGCTGCTGTTGTCGGAAAAACGTTCCATGAAACTGGTAATTTACAGCCTTGTGGTGCATTCAAAGTTGTTTCTAGTTATGTATGTACACTAATTCAAATGTGTGACTAGATTAAATATATAATAAACAAATACAAATCTTAAAATCAAGTTCATAAAGTCACTTTCTTTGCATTCATTTGATTCCCAATCAAGATCCACTGGTAAGAATGGCTTTCCATTGTTAATATGTACTTAAAAACAGTAAAATAATAGAATTTTAATCATGTGATAAAACATGTGATTAATCGCGATTAACTATAGAAATTCAACGATTAATTGCAATTAAGAAAATGTAATTGTTTGACAGCCCTAGTATAAATGTAATACATAAATAAAATAAAGTGTATGTGAATTAGGAAAAGATAGATATGGCTGTTGAGACTCACAGAGAAGAGCATGTTCTTCTTGTCCTGGTTGACAGCTCGGGGATCTGGTACAGGGTCTGTGTGTTTGAGCACCGACACAGACTCCCCCGTCAGAATGGACTGGTCCACTCTCAGAGTGGTGGAACGGATGGACGTAAGCCTGATGTCAGCTGGGACCTTATCACCAACTGTAGGGTGTTGGAGACAGAGACAGAAAAACATATCTTAATTTCACTTTTTCGTTTGTATTTACATTACATGTCATTTAGCTGACGCTTTTATCCAAAGTGACTTACAGTTGCTACATATGTCAGAGGTAACACGCTTCTGGAGCAACTAGGGGTTAAGTGTCTTGCTCAGGGACACACTGGTTGATGTATCGCAGTGGGAACAGAACCCAGACCTCCCACACCAAAAGAATGTGTCATACCCACTGTGCCATCACCACCCGTAAAATTGCTCTGATTGACCAATCATGCATTACATTACATGTCATTTAGCTGACGCTTTTATTCAAAGTGACTTACAATTGCTAGATATATGGTATGTCAGAGGCCAATGGAGCAACTAGGGGTTAAGTGTCTTGCTCAGGGACACAATGGTTGATGTATCGCAGTGGGAATTGAACCCAGATCTCCCACGTGTCATATCCACTGCGCCATCACCACCTAATATAGTAAAATATTTAGTTTAGATTAGGACAAATGTGGTATATCAACTCGGAATTTCTTTTGCAACACTTGAAGTGTGCCTCTAAAAATCCAAATGGTAGCATGACAAACTCTACAGTTACACATAATCTAATACTTTTATATCACTTAAACACTGATTATGTATCATAACGCTGCCTGGCTTCCCTTCCCCCCTCTCCTACCTTTACATTATTAAAGAACAAGCAAGGAAACAATGTGAAGATCATGATTAGACACATCAGCTAGGGTTAAAAGTAGGGCTGCAGCTATCGATTCTTTTTGTAATCGATTAATCTAGCACTTAATTGATCGATTAATCTGATTTTTTTTTTTATTTTAATTTTTTTTTTTTTACGTTTTTAAACAACCAAAACTAGACCTATATGTAAATATTAGTTATACTTAACCTATTTTCATTTATATATTTGATTATAATGTCACACAGCTCTGTTACACTTATGCTATTAGATCGTTGATCAGCTGTTTCTCCGTGGGGAGAGAGAGAGAGAGAGAGAGAGAGAGCGAAAGAGAGCGAGAGCGAAAGAGAGAGAGAGCGAAAGAGAGAGAGAGCGAGAGAGAGCGAGCGAAAGAGAGAGAGAGAGAGCGAAAGAGAGAGAGAGAGCGAAAGAGAGAGAGAGCGAGAGAGCGAAAGAGAGAGAGAGAGAGAGAGAGAGAGAGAGAGAGAGAGAGAGAGAGAGAGAGAGAGATGCGCAACAATCAGCTGTTTTTCTGAAGGGATAGTCAGCTCAGATCGTGGTCACCACTACGTATTTTCTTGTCTTTGATTTTGGTAGTAGTTGTGTGTGATGTGGTGTCATCGTCCATACGACTCAGTGATTGACTTTTGTCGGTCCTCTTCATGGAACGGATGATTAAGTTAGACTCCATGTTTTCTGTTGAGATGCTAAAGCACTGACGTTGTGCTATTATTGTGCTAAGCTAGTTTGATTTTGCAGTAGACACACTGTACAGAGTTTTAGTTTTAATTACGTTTGAACTGATTCCAAACTTTGGACCCTTCCTGTGGTCTCCTCCAGCCGGTCTCTTCTCTCAGCCCCTCACTATTTACCTCTGGCATGTGTCGCCAGCAGCAGACTGAGCAGCGTCTGGTGTGCGACAGTAGCGGAAACACCGTCCGTCAGCGATACGTTAGTAACATTGATTTAACCAAGCTTCCAGGCAAGTCATTTTGCGTCGAGGATTTTTTGTAATCGAATTATTCGAGGAATCATTTCAGCCCTAGTTAAAAGCACTCTTATCTGGATGACAAAGCAAAGCAAACAAGTTGCACTCCATTTAAGATCAAAACTACTTCAGATGTCCTGGACGTCAGACACTACAAGCAAAGCACTTCTCTTTTCTCCCTCCTGTCAAAGCTGCAGGTTGTGAACTTGGCTTGCACGTGACATTGCTATAGTCAATAATTAATTGACCTAGTTTTTTACTTTTGATGTGGTTCTGTTCTGTTAATTCATGAGTACATGGACATGAGAGAACACCTTATTAAGGGTAAACAGTCTTTCCTGAATACAATCTTAACTAGGATGCGAGCCAAAACCTAGCCCATACAGTATGTAACAGAAGTGAAATAATCATTCAAAGAAACATGCCTGCTTTATGCAAATAAGGATATATTGCTACACATGAAAGGTTAGTATTCTTTGTCTTGGAGCACAGCCTTTCATAAATTGTTTACAAGTGTTTACATATGTGAGTGAGTCAGAGAAACCAGACAGGGCAGAGAGCGAAATGAAGAAAGAAAGGCTGCACTGACATATTAGCCTTTTTGCTTTCTTTCAACATTGACTAGTAAGGAAAGGTTAACACTTACTATGAGATCTATCAAAGTAGTACAAGGAGATGTTTGTCAATTGTATTCAACTTCATGTACATTGTTTTGACACCAAAACATACTTACTGACCAAAATGTAAATGTTTGGATTAAAATACATAAGGAACACTACTGGGAAGCTACAGAATGATACAAAAACCTTAAAGAACCAAAGAAATAATGGACTTGCCCTTTAACGGCCTACAGAGTGGAGAAATCTTAAAATTCTATAAGCGCGGTTCAATCAAGAGCAGCTCGGCTTGGCTGCGACTCATCTACGGATTGTGCATGTCTCTTTTTTTCCGTCTAGCCGTCACACATCCAGGTAGCGATGTGGCCTGGGCGAGGGGAGCAGGGAGCCAGGTTCAGCCCGCTAGGGAAGCCGCTACAGCGTGCAAAACTGCCAGAGAAATATGCGCAACTGGCAACAAAACCACCTGCTGAAGAGCCCAAGAGCCTGGACGTTTATCTACCACATGTTTGTGTATGATTCATTTCGTCATTTGCATGTAGGGTAGACAGCAATCAATTTTTGGCGGTTGATCACTTTTTCGCATGACACAGTTTTCCTTTGGGGACATAATTAGAAGGGGTCATTAACATAATTTAAAGTTGGATAAAAGGTAATAAATCGCAATATCGTATTTTGACATAAGTCTCGTGATAGTATCGTATCATGGGGCCTCTGGTGATTGCCACCCCTGACAGAAAGGTTATATTGTTTAACTCTCCTGGTCTGCAGAGTAACCTTTAGGGCAGCCAACGTCAACCGGCGGCCCGCGGGCCACATCCGGCCCACCAAAGCTTTTAGTCTGGCCCGCAGAATAATCATGAATTCACAAAATGTAAAGAGGAAAAAATTTTATTTATCATTTCAAGCATTTAGAGCAAAAACACAGCCCCCTGTATTTGCATCTCTATTCACATGCCGGGATTCTGTACAGCGATGCCTGCGCGCCACACACACAGCTGAGCCGAGATGTGTGTGCGTTAAAGCACGCAGCACCTGACTTGGAACGATACAAAGAGGATTACCAATGGCCGCTGGGGCAGATGAACTCATGCTAGTCTCGTTACTGTAAGTAGGTTACAATTAAACCTTTGTGAGTAAAAAGTCAATACTTATCAATGCACTCCCCTGTGTAGACCGACATAAACATGTAGAAAGCGATATTTTAATCTGCTTTGTCTGCTCAGTCCACTCTTGTCCACCACACTGTTTT
Organism: Zingel zingel; assembly: GCA_023566125.1. Taxonomy (NCBI): domain Eukaryota; kingdom Metazoa; phylum Chordata; class Actinopteri; order Perciformes; family Percidae; genus Zingel; species Zingel zingel. Next base: position 5,892,744 of record CM042317.1, on the reverse strand, counting down.
ACGCAAACACAGCTCTACTCTACAAACAGAGAATTTTTACAAACAAGCTAAAAAAAAGCTGTTTGTAGTCTAACTGTTTATCTTAGTTTGTGACGCGATCGTTATGTTCGCATTCTTCATTCTTGATGATGATGATGATGCTGGTTGCAACAGCATCTTTCATTGCAAATGAGGCATACATGAGTGCATAGCCTGCTTATCAGTCCATTCATCATTAAAGCTGGGCTTTTCCACGTCAACTTTTCGCTTTTCGAAAGCCGTTTCTTTCTGCAAGCATTTTCCACCAATCAGGATGCTGCATACTACAATAATGTTTCCATAATCACAGACTTTAACCATCACTCCTCAGTGAACTGCCTCCTAGTCTGAGATAATTTTCAAGTTAAAGAGCCAGTTATCATGGAGTTTCCATGTTTTTTAGGAGTTTGCTCACACTATTACATGTAAAAAAAAATAGCATTTATTCATGAAGAAAGTGAAAATTTCTAACAAGAATAGGTTTATTAGGTATGAATTCATTATATTTTCTTTATTTGAAAGTCCAGCCCCCAGAGTGTCTGCTTAGAAAAATTCTGGCCCTTGAAAAAATTTAGTTTATGATCCCTGCTTTAGGGGGACGAGGATACATTGTTGGACCAAATAGTGGCCATTTCTGGCTTCATTTAAAAAAATGTAAGGCTGTACCCAAAAAGTCATATTGGTCACTATATTATGTTTGGCCACAAACGTCGGAAAGATAATATAACCGTGATTTACATTACAGTAAACACAGCCTCCATCTCTGATTAGTGTCACTGAGTTCCCAGGGTCTGGAAGTTGAATACTTTTACCACAGACAAAAGGACACTGGATCATACACACACACACAGACAGACAGACACAGACAGACACACACACACAAAGAAACACACATTTCTAACCCTGTTTCCTCTCTCTGAGCAGCCTGAAATAGCAGTGGGTATCTGGAGAATTCAACAGTTTTCTTACTAGGTCAAGATAAAATTGTGGTGTGGTGTGGTGTGTGTGTGTGTGTGTGTGTGTGTGTGTGTGTGTGTGTGTGTGTGACTACAGCTGACAATGTTCATACTGATTTTATCTGTGGATAAACGTGTTTATTTAAATACAAATCATTTTTCACATCAATCTTTTCAGCTGTCGTGGACCCTTATGATCGGTTCGAAGGCTGTCTTTGACCGGGGGAAGAGCACTGACAGATGTTCAGGAAAACACCAGAGAAATGCTCAGAAGCACTTAAAGATGTTGAGAGCAATGCTGCTAACCAGGTTAGATTTTCCACCTCCTCTAATATCACCGGTCACATTGGTGACAAATCAGTGGCTATATAACCTACACAACCGGCCCAAAAAAAAAGCCAGAGCGCTGAATATTAACAGTGACAGTCACAAGCACCTTGAAACTCTACATGCACTCAAACACTCAAAAGAAAATGGCAACACTCAAAAAGCACTTTAATTGGATGAAAAAGCTTTACACAAAAGACCTTTGACTTGAATGTCTTATTTATCATTACCATACTATTAAAAATAGGCCTTGTGTGCCTCACTGGGTTTCCATGACAATAACAGCCAGAGGAGAGGGCAGAGATTAAGATGCCAGGAATGACTAAACAAAGATGCCACGGTGTTACTTCAACCACGTCTAAACAGCATTGCAGTGTAAATGCATTGTACTTGAATACGAAGGTCTTTTATGTCGGTGAAGCACTTTGTAAACCTGTATATGAAACGTGCTATATAAATAAAGTTTATTATTATTATTATTATTATTTCCAGGATCAATGCAGCACTACAGACACACTGTTAGACAGCATATCAAGCGTGTTTGTAAAAACATGTTTGGGCTTCAATTCTCCATTATTGATGGCTCCTATTTTTGCATACTGAGCGCCTTGCCTTTCTTAAATACTAATGACAGGTTTCTGCAGGATTCATGTTACGTTTAAGACATTTGAAGGCAATTTATTGATTCTGCGTTCACATCATCCAAAGTATAAAAGAATGATAGAATACCAGAAGGGACGATATGGCTAAGAATGATTCATTCTTATATGACTTTTTATTCAGTACTTCCCAGCAGTATATAACAATCATTTTTTTTCTTTTTTGAAAATATGTTTATTGCAGATCAACACTGGGTTCAGATTGCACTTGTTCATACAAGCAACATTGTTTTTACATTTTCTTATTCATACAATAACATCAATAACAATAAGCAGCAACCAAGAACATACAATTATGATGAGGCACCGTAGAAAATATCAAGACTAAGTTAAGAGACCAAAAAGCAAACCAGGAGTCAAAAGAGTTAAGAAAAATTCCCTATGAAACCGCTAATCCTACATTATCAATATATGTGACCCCTCATCACTCCGCTTCCTCCCTCAGACCCCTTAAGTGTTCCAAAAGCGGTCCCCATGCCCTATCAAACACATTCTTCCTCCCTGCAATCATGAATCTGATCTTCTCCAAGTGGAGGACTTCGCCCATAAGTTTTTTTAGCCAGTACCGTACCCAGATACACTGGCCATTTGTCCCTGCCAGAGTTCAAAGCAGTGTCATTTGTAGACCCCAACATGGCCACAAGGAGGTTGGGTATCCACTGCTGTTTGAAGGCTTTTGAGTAGAATTAAAATACAGCAGACCAGAATGAGTGGAGGTTAGGGCATGTCCAAAATTGGTGTGTGAGGGTGCCCTCTTGGTTCTTACACTTATTACAAAATGCTGATACACTGGGATACATCTTGCTTACTTTTACGTTTGAGTAATGCAACCTGTGTATTACTTTAAATTGTATTAGATTATGTCTTGCATTCACTGAGCACCTATGAATGTTCACGAGACATGAATCCCAAAATTCCTCAGTGAGGGGCATCCCCAATTCTGTCTCCCACTCAGTTCTTGACCTATCTGTGCTGGATCGGATCGACTAAAACAGATGTAAGAATCGTGGGAGAACCACCATCTTAATGGCGTTTACGCTCCTGACCAATGACAGTGGGAGAGTCTTCCAGAAATCTATGTTCTGCTTCAATTGCATTATTTTCAGATTCCAATTCTCTTCGAGCAGCCGTGTAGGTTCCCTGGTTACAGTCACCCCCAAATACGTGAGCCTGTCCTTAGTAACTTTAAAGGGTACCGAGTTCAGAGCAGAGCTATCTTGGTGAAAATATTTAGGCATTAATTCACTTTTATCCCAATTAATTTGAAACCCTGAGAAAGACCCAAAGTGGGTAAACAGCTCCATAATTGCAGGTAATGACTCACATGGGTTAGCTACATAGAGCAAAACGTCATCCGCATACATCGACATATGATGTTTTTGCCCATTAATAGAGACAGGTGATATTCTGGGGTGTTTTCGTATGCCTGCTGCTAATGGTTCTATGGCCAAGGCAAACAAGAAAGGCGAGAGAGGGTCCCCCTGTCTGGTGCTGCGGTATAATGGGGACTCAGGAGAGATATCCTGGTTTGTGATTACACTAGCTGTAGGGTGAGCATATACAATCCCTATCCAATTAATGAACCCCTTCCCAAAGCCAAAAGCATCCAGGGCTTCATACATATATGGCCACTCGACCTGATCGAAGGCCTTCTGAGCGTCCACGGAGATCAAAACTGTCTCTGTATTGTGTTCAGCGTATAGTATATTGAATAGATGTCGTAAGTTGGAGTGAATGTGTCTGTTGGGAATAAAACCTGTGTGATCAGGGTGCACAATTGTGTGGATATAACTTTTCAAACGATTGGCCATAATTTTGCTTATATTAAGCAATTATATATATTATAATATTGTTTGAGGCAGTTAACCATTAGATGCTGCATGTTTAAACATCCGCAATAGTAGTGGAGACAGCTCCTTAGAGAAACACTTATAGAACTCTATAGTGTACCCGTCAGTTCCAGGTGCTTTGTTATTTGGGAATTCCGCAATTGCTTCTACTATCTCCGCAACAGAGATGTCCTTGTCTAACTCCGCCAATGCTTCACCGCTAAGATGCGGGAGGTTCAGCTCCGAGAGAAATGACCTAATTACGTCTGTGTCATGATTACAGTTTGACTTGTTGTAATAGAATAGAACTCCATAAAACGTGCTTTTATTTCTTTAGGATCAGTAAGAACAGTCCCAATGTCTGATTTTATTCTCAACTGCCATGCCAACAGTTTCTGAGGTTTATCTCCTATTTCAAATTGCATCGGTTTAATTTTGCTCATCTGTTTACAAACCTGAGCAGCTAAAATTGTATTGTACTCATCTTTATGGGAGACAATGGATTTAAATGTATCTGGATCTGCCGAGGCTTTGTAAGAATGCTCTAATTGAGACATAGAATCATTTAACCACCTAAAGTTATTTCACTAACCCCTTTTCCGCTTGTTTTCTCCTACCTGCTACATAGGATATAATGCTCCCTCTAGCACTGCTTTGATTGATTCCCACAGTACTAAATCATCCACATCCCCAGTGTCATTGGTGGCAATTATGTCTGGCAACCTAGCAGACATAATCCAGAAAACTTTTCTCTTTCAAAATTGTGTTATCAAATTTCCAGGTGCGTTCACCTCTATGAATGTTAAATCTAATGTCCAATGACACGGGAGCATGATCACTTATCAAGATATTATGGTATTGTCTAGTCACAACACTGAAGATTAGTTTAGAGTCCAGCAGTATGAAATCAATCCCAGAATAGGATTTATGAACTGGAGAAAAAAAGGAGTAATCTCTGGTACTGGGGTTAAGGAGCCTCCAGATGTCAACTAAATTTAGATCATGCATAGCATTTTTTATCTGATCACTAGATTTGCTATTAGTAGTAGACTTTGTTTGTTTATCCAATAAAGTGTCAAGAAGGCAGTTAAAATCCCCTCCCATAATGATGTTTGTCTCACCAATCTCTGGAATTCTACGCAAAACCTTTTGGAAAAATGTAGGGTTGTCAAAATTTGGACCATATACGTTTATCAGTGTGACGGGAACACAGTTGAGCGTCCCTGATACCTTCTGCCATCTGGATCCCCGACTGTACACCCATGATCAAACAGCACATTCTTCTTAATAATTATGGCTACCCCTCGGGCTCTGGCGCCAAAGTTTGACTGATATATTTGTGATCCCCATCCCATGCTTAGTTTGTTTTTAGCTGTATTCCTGATGTGTGTCTCCTGGAGAAATATAACATCAGCTTTCAAGCTTTTTAAATGTGCCATCATTTTTCCTCTTTTAACTGGGTGATTTAATCCTTGCACATTCCAGCTCACTATCCTTGTGACATCCCCCATACTCAATGGCATGATATATCCACGTGCTTATGCAACAGCTTGAAATTGTCCAAAGATGTATGTAAACAGTCCGCCATCATGTCAAATTGCAAAAACATGTTAACAGCTGCATTTGACCATAACTTAACAGTAACACCCTGCGTTGTCCTCCGGGGCCTCTCCCTCCCTTCACCCTTTCCCCTCTGAGAAATAACATCCCACAAGTCCAAACCTTCCGAGCTCGTAACGTACCGTCTAGTCCGCTTCCTCCTGTCCTGTAGAACGTGAGAAGCAAGTAAAACTATGCAGGTTGGAACGCTGCAAGTGAGTCAGTCCGTTTTATCCTGACATGATCCGCTAGCCTATGGTCCGCTAGTCTAGCGTGGCACGTTTTTGTCATCCAGGAACTTCTCAGCGTCCTTTGGGTTGTTAAATGTGCGTTTGTCCGCTCCTACCGAGACAACAAATGTCGCAGGATGGAGGGAAAATAAAGATGCGTGATCCCTCATGTTGTAAAGGGAATTTCTGTGAAGCAAGCCTCAGTATTTCCTCGCGATTTCAGCATTTTTCTTGGCGAGGTGTTCGTTGATGTAAACTTCGGTACCTTTTAATTTCCTTCCCTGTCTGAAGAGTGCCAACTTTTTTTTCTTTCTGTTCGTGAACCGGATTATTATCAATGGAGTGGCCGTTATGTTTTTGCTTGGCAGGGTATGACAAGCCTCAATGTCCCCACTGTCCACAGCGATGCCTTTGCTGTCCAAAAAGCAAATCACCTGTTGTTTCAGCGTCTCCTTCTACTCCTCGGAGGCTTGGTTCTCAGACCGCTGATGACCACATCATTAATTCTGGAGTATTGCTCGAGGTCAGCAACTCAAGTCTCCAGAAAAGCGATCTTTCGGTCCTTCTCCAATCTCGGTCTCTTTAACATTTGTATTTCACCCATCAGATCCATGATTTTCTTCTGTTGCTCTACAACGGTTGAAATTTCCGCCGACAAAAAGTCCATAGATTTCTTAATCTCCACAACCTCATCGGGTAGGATTGCATTTTTCTTAGGCGGCATATTCCAGCTTCCTTCTGGTTCTTTCTGGTCCGGTTAACGTTGCCCATGTTTTTACGCCTAGGAATCTGTCTTCCAAAATGTTTGTCTCCAAACAAAAAAAACAGCGTGAAGAGAACAGAGACTCCCGTTTTTTGTTCCTTTAGTCGTGATGAATCCTTGCGATAAGTTGACGAGGGGGGCCGTTGCGGCAGCCCTCACTCGGGCCCTGTGAGCACGATCCACTTTAACAGGCTTGTTGCCGAAGTTTCCTTCTCCCAGCAGTGATGGAATAAATTTCGAAACAAAATCTGTTGGGTCGCCTTTTTCCATACCTTCTTTAACACCTATAATCCGAATGTTTTGCCGTCTAGATATAGACACCAGGTCGTCCACTCGCTCGCTGAGCTACCTAGCCTCCTCTGCCCATCTTGAACACTGATCCTCCAGCTTTTTAATTCGGGCCTTGTGTTCGTTCAACCCTCCTTTATTTGAGATAACACTTTGCTCCACGGCGTCCAGTGACTGTTTCAGACCAGCGATGGATGCATTGAGCGACTCAAATTTAGAGTCGACATTCTGATTCAGCCTGTTGATGGCAGTCATTATGGCCGTCATTGTCGGCGCCTCCTCCGTCGCGGCATCCTGAATGTTACTAGCTACTAGCAGGTTAGCATTCGTCTCATCGCTCGTTTCTTCGGTTGTAGTTAGTTTTTGACTTTATTCGGCGTCACCGTGGCTCAACTGCACGTTAACAGCGACCCCCGTCAAGATTCACAACTATCTCACGAAAAAACATATACCGTATTTTCCGGACTATAAGTCGCTCCGGAGTATAAGTCGCATCAGTCAAAAAATGCGTCATGAAGAGGAAAAAAACATATATAAGTCGCACTGGACTATAAGTCGCATTTATTTAGAAATTTATTTCACAAAATCCAAGACTAAGAGCAGACATTTAATCTTGAAAGGCAAGTTATTCAACTACACAATAGCACACTCCACTGCACAGTTGACAAGCCTCTCCCGGCAGCACGTTGTCTGTGGACTTGTTCCTCCAGCTCTGGCCATCTTGCTTTCAGCCCGCGATTAGCCGATTAGCTTTCTTTGTTTTCTTCGTTGCAGTGAGAGTCACCTTTTCGCCAGCCCCTCACAAGTTTCTCTCTCACTCAAACTTTCTTTCTGCTGCTCGATTACCGTTTTCGGCTGCATATTTTACTACCTGCAGTTTGAAATCTGCAGAATAGGATTTTCATTTCTTTCTCAGTTGTCTTTAGGAGGAGCATATAGCTGTCACAAGCCTAGAGCGCCCTCTCTCAGCTTTAGACGGTAATGTCTTCAGTATGAATTAACATTTAAAAACATGTTAAATTATATATATATATTTTGATATATAAGTCGCACCTGACTATAAGTCGCAGGACCAGCCAAACTATGAAAAAAAGTGCGACTTATAGTCCGGAAAATACGGTAGTCTTAATTGCCTTTATTTGGAGGAGGAAGCGGAGCCTCTCAAAACGTGAATATTCTATCACACACTTAGCCGGGGTTCCCCATAACAATAATTTCTAATTATAGAATTAAATAATTTAATTAATGCAACCTGGACCCGGAGAAGCAGCATGAAATAGATTAACCAATAATAAATGATGAATTCATTTAAGTATAACCTCGTGCAGCACAATCCCCACTTTTCATTTATAAGTGTGTAACATCTCCCGGCCCGCTAGTGGATCCAAAAACATTTTATGATTAACATTACTCCCTACAGCAGGCAAGAGTAATGTAATTGAAATAAATAAGCATTTTCTAAACCTTCAAAGACCTTTTTTCCAAAGGAAACTGAATTCAATGCTTTTTAAGACCTGCAGACCCTGAAAGAAGGTCTGACAGATTATTTTAAAAAACAATCACAAATGCTAGTCTAATGGATATTGAAAGCAGACTGGAATCTGAGCTCTAAATTAGGCAGAAGTGGTAGCTCAACAGCAACATACTGAACCATGTTTACTGCACTATCAAAAACATTTAAAGCTGCAGATCTCATCAACCTTAACCCTTGTGTTGATCTCGGGTCACATTGACCAGTTTAAAATTTTTGTTTTATATCAGAAAATATGGGATGTAGAAATAAGCGCTGAAAATGTGTAGAAGAAACATTTTAAAATTTTAAACGTTGGAAAAAGCAAAAACAAATTATGAAAAAAAGGCACCAAAAATGTCAGAAAAAAAAGTTTTTTTCAAGGTTGAAGGGAAGACAACACAAGGGTTAATTCCAGCCACAGCATGCAGCTGTTTTCACTAAACAAAGTACATTGCACAAACTATATATCCTGAACTTTTTTGTACATTCCTCTTTTTCTTTTTTCATATTATCTTTGGTCATCCTGCACTAAACCATACAGCCTGATTTTCTTATTGTTAAAACAGGTATATTGTACATATTTGTTTATTTATGTTATCCTTTCTTTTAAATGTATTGTTTATTTCCTTTTAATATGTTTATGTTTGCAAGGAGATTAAAACAAACGTGCTGGAATGTCAAGCTTTAGCTGAGAAGGTTAGCTTGACATGCAACGCTTGGACGTCTAGGGCAAACGAGTCATATGTGACTATTACGGAATCCTGTGTACTGCAGACGAGAGCGATGTACGACAGACACACTTTTTTTTCAGATTGCTCCTAATGTGTTATGCATTAGCCTAGATATCACAGTCAGGTACTATGTATTTTCTTTAACAGTTTACATTTGTTCCTCAATGTTTCCTTTAGGAATCGTGTTTTTGCAACACAAAACGTGCTATGTGTTGGATGTACCCTGTGTAGGAATAGTGCAAGCATTTTTTTTTATTAACAGACAGATGTCTTTTCTTTTTCATATTGCACATAATGTGTTATGTATTGTGACAGGGGCTATGTATTTTCTTTTATTATGGCCTACTTGAGTATATAAAAATGTGCTTACTAAGAACATGTCAACCACAATCCCAAACTGACGGTTTGATTTTTCTGTGTACTGAATTGTTTACTTAAAGTAAAGTTGTTTGACTTTTACGCACCTCATGTCTTTTTTAAATATTAGTTTTTCTAAAATTATACTTTAAAAAAGTCCCAATATATCGCCGTACGCACAGTATCGAAATATATTGCAATATATTGAATCGTGACCCATGTATCGTGATACGTATCGTATTGCCAGATTCTTGCCAATACACAGCCAATACCTAGTTCACAATATGCTTCAAGTACATGGATAGAGTGGTCATCCATTGATAGGCTGTATGCTTTAATCCATACAGATGGCTGTCCAAGTTGTATATGTCTGGATTAGCAGCTTGACTAGTAGTGCTTATTATTTTTGCACAATGCAATGGTTTCTGTGTGGAATTCTGTACGCCGATATTTTCACATTCAAAATACAAATGAATACAGTTTGACTAATATATGGCTGATTGATTATGCCGCAGGGCTGGTTGTAGAAGTTTCTATGACTCTTTGTTTTTCCACTTTGAAATGTCACCATTGGAATCCACGAGAAGTAAATCTGCTTTACTCCTTGAAGGAGGAAACCAACTTTTCCATTAATTTACATTACAGCCTTCAATGGGTGAGTATTTCACACTCAAGAGATGCTGAATGAATTGGGTGAAGAGAATTTGTCACTTCTTGTTGTGTAATTTGTCTACTTACCAGCGACTTCCAC